>PVIJ01008846.1:0-71044 GCA_004024925.1 Scalopus aquaticus
GCCGCAGCGCGCACCGGCGGCGGGGGCCCGCGGGCACACCGGCGCGGCGCAGCCCCAGTGGGCCGGGAAACCCCGAAATCAGCTGGAGGCTCCCGGGCCGCAGCGGCGGGGGAGGGGGGACGGCGGTGGCGGAAGGGAGGGGGGAACCAATGAACGGATTCCCGGGGCCGGAGCCCGCAGCCCGAGCGCGCGGCGAGGGTGTGATTTGAATAACAAAAGGTCGCTCTTCCCGAGCCCTGGCGGCTGGGGTCGCAGAGCCAGGAGCGAGGCAGCGGGCCCGCCAGGAAGTGTGAGTGTAAGTGTGCGCGCGCGTGTGC
Organism: Scalopus aquaticus; assembly: GCA_004024925.1. Lineage (NCBI taxonomy): Eukaryota > Metazoa > Chordata > Mammalia > Eulipotyphla > Talpidae > Scalopus > Scalopus aquaticus. The sequence goes on from PVIJ01008846.1 coordinate 318, forward strand.
GTGTTTTGGTGGTGGGATCGGTGGACTCAGGAAGTGAGCGGGGGAGGCAGCTGAAAAGGAGGGAGGCTGGGGGGGGGGCGCAGCGAGCCGACATTCCAGTGGGGGCAGGGGGTCCGCTGGGCCCCTCCCCACTTGGCTTCACTGGACAAAGGCGGAATTCAGAGCCAGTTGTTTGCCTCCTGCGGCTAATTCGGAGGGGACGCCCAGATGAGTCTGGGGTCTCCAAACAGATGGGGAGATAGGAGGAAGTGGAACAGGTATCACCGGAAGGCACCGGGGGCCCCACAAGTGAGGCAGAGCCAGTTCTCTGAAGTGACAGAGGCTGGCTTCTAAATGATGTCTGTCTGGAGCGCAGAGCTCTTGCCCGAAAGCTAGAATCTGCAGCGAATCTTCCATTCTGTACTTGATGCCTCCTCTGTCCTTGGAGACGTGGGCACTACTCTGCTGGAGACTCAGCTGCTGGCTGAACAGGGGTCCTGGCAAACGTGCTTTAGGGGCAAAGTCTCCAGTAAAATGCCCAACCCCAGGGCTTCACCACAGGGGGCCTCAAATCCTCTGATGAGCTGGAAGGATGGGCACAGCTGAGTCAGCAGGCACCTGAGAGACCTACGCCTACCCCACTTTACACAACAAGGTTGTGCAGCAGGCCCAGAGCAGGGCCCCAGGTCACACACCAGGCAGGGACTGGGGGCTGGAGAAATCTCCATAGACACTGCAGCCCAAAGGGAGAGGAGTTCCGCGTGGTACCATGGGGCAGCCCAGCAGGGGGAGCATGGGGCTTCTAAAGTCCTTTTTGATGAGCAGGTGCTGGGACCCATCCACAGCCCTGGCCCTCTGGACTTAATGCCAAGGGGCACCACTGGCACATGCCTCCCTGTGTCCCCTGACCCCATCTTGGTGCCAGAACCTACTAGGCTGACTAGGACAGCCCCTCCCCTTCAGATCTGAGTGATCAATCTGTGACATAGGGCTCTGCCTATGGGGGTGGGGGTGGGGGCGGTGAGAACACCATGATATGAAAGATGATTAAAAAAAAAAAAAAAAGACATAGGGACTCCCTGGTAGCACAACGGGTCAAGCACAGTGCTGTGGAGCTGTCGGGGGACTGTGGTGCTAGTTCGATGCCCGGCCAGGGAGATTCTCACATGGCACAGCAGACCTCTCCTGTCTTGCCCGCTGCTCCCCTCAGCAGTGTATTTCGATCAATCTGCCTGTTCTGCTCCCCACTCTGTCTCTGGTGAACCCTCTCACCGCCCCACACCTCTGGCCTGCACCCCAGCTTGTATGCAAAAATAAATAAATCTTTAAAAAAAAAAAGACATAAAAGCAGGAGTACAGGAATGTAAGGGCTTTTGTGTCTCAATTTTCATTTCTGGCTGCAGAGTCCAACCAAACCTCACTTCAGGTGAGGGATCTCTGGGCTCAGGTCTCTCTGTTTACCCCTAAGTCTGGACTGCAGACTGACATACCCACCCCATCCCAGGGCTGCGCCGGCAAGCCCAGCTTCTCCTTCGCTTCCCAGCCAGGGAAGTCATGCAGGCAGCCCTGGCCTGTTCTGGCGCTGGCTTCCCGGAGTCCCTCCTAGTGCCTCGACTTGTGTCCACAGAGTAAACCCACATGCGGTCGGAGGTTGGAGGGGAGCCTGCCACTGCTTCCTCACTCTCCAATACCCAAGGGACATCAGGGCTGGGTGAAGCAGCGAGAGTCACCCAATGCAGAGATGAGTTTGGGATTATTTGCTGCTTGGTTAAATGTGCCACCATCTGTTTTCTTAAAAGGAAGGGGGAAAGATTTTACACGTTTGAAAAAGAACCCTCAGGGCCTCCCTGGTGGCGCAACAGGTTAAGTCTGAGCACAGCGAAGCTATCACCAGCCACTGCAGCACAAGTTCCATCCCCAGCCAGGGAGCTCCCCACATGGCGCAGCAGACCTCTCTTGCCTCACCCCGCTGCTCCCCTCAGCAGTGTATTTCAGTCAATCTGCCTGTTCTGCTCCCCACTCTGTCTGGTGAATCCTCTCACCCCCTAAACCTCTGGCCCAGTTCTTGTATGCATAAATAAATAAATCTTTAAAAAGAAGAAGAAAAAGAACCCTCAGTCCTGTGGTTGATTAATAGATTAAGGTCTCCCAGTAGATCTTATCACCTTAGCTGGGAAAGCCCACTTTCCCTTTGCTAAAATGGGAATCATGATATCCTCTTGGCATCAGGTGGCAAGGGTCAAATGAAAGAACTTCCCTAAGCCTTACTAGTGGTAGGCTGAATGCTGCCCCCAAAGATAGCGTGTCCTAATCCCTGGGCCCTACAAACACTACCTTAAATGGCAAATGCTTTGCGCATATAATTAAATCAAAGATTCTGAGATGAGAGGATGATCCTAGATCTCAGTCCCTGAGCGGGTAGACGCAGGTGCAGCCACACGTGCCCCTCTCCACGGGGGACGCGCACGTTGAGGCAAGACAGTGCACACAGAGGCAGACAGGGGTTGAGGCAGCCATGGGGATGCTCACAGCCACCAGGAGCTCCGACAGGCTATCAGCAGGTTCTCCCCCAGAGTCTCTGGGAGTGTGGCCCTGTCAACGCCTTGATTTTAGCTCAGTGATACGGACTTTGGACTTCTGACCTCCAGAACTCTGAGAGTATAAATTTTTGTTTTAACCCCCAAGTTTATGATGATTTATTACAGCAGACACAGGAAATGAATATGCTGCCCGGAGGTCAGTGAGGGCTGGGGTCACAGCTCCAGACAGGTGCCCGCCAAAGGGCTGGCCTCGCTGTTGCGTTTCCTTGCCAGGGAGCTGCTCATGTGCTAGCAGGAGAGGCCAGCCAGGAGCAGCCTGCTCTCCTGCCTCATTTAGACGGTGCCCTGGCCAATGAACAAGTATCTACACAAAAGCATGCATGGGCAAGGAGGCACACGTGCATGCATGTGCGTGCGCGCGCGCACACACACACACACACACACACACACAAACACAGGGAAAGAGCAAACAACTTCTTTAAAGAGCTTGGGCTTCTCTGTCTTGGCCAACCCATCGCCTCTAGGCCCACCCAGAACACAAAGACCTTTGGGTGTCTGCCTTTCCTCCTCTTGGGTAGACAGATTCAGACTTTTAAGAGTTGATGGGGGGGCCTGCCTAGGGAGTCCCCATTCCAAAGGTGTGTGCCCTGATGCTTCCTGTGATCTCAGGTCATTAAGTAAGACGTTTCTAGCCTACCTGCTGCAGAGAGAGGAAATTTAAAACTTGCATGGTCATGAGACTGTAGCATTGAATAAATCGAACAGAAAGCGAAAAAGAAATATGTGGGTTCAGAAAAAAGAATGCTGTGGCCCTAGGCTGCTTCTCTGTCCTTCCTTCAACAGGTCCAAGCCACCACCCAAAGGGCCTGCTGATGTCTCCCTCTGGGATTGGGGTGAGGGGAACCTCAGTATCTTGGACACCTCCAGGAGTCCAAAGACATGTTTTCACAAACTGCACCCTCTCCTGTGTTTTCTGTCTCAACTGACGGTGCCACCTCCACTTGGCTGCTCCAGCTAGAAACTTCAAAGTCAGCCCAAACCCCTTCATTGAGACCCTCCCTCCACCCCCAACAACCACCATCTCCATCCCATGTAATCAGGCCCTGTGCCTGTACAATTCCTTCCAGCAAACAGCTTCCAGTCAATGTCTCCCCTTCCAGTACTGACAGCTGCTGCGCTGGCCGAGCCTTCAACAATAGCCTCAGCTTGGAAGGTTTTCCCCCTCATCCTTCAGGACCCTCCTCAGGTGTCACCTCTGTGAAGCCACCCCTGACCCATCCAGACATAGCTGGTCTCTTGGGAGTCCATTTTTACAACGGACAGCCCTTGGGCACAGCCTGCAGCCCCACCCTGGGGTGGGGTGGTCCATGCCGTGGGCTCTCCATGCTTGCCTTGGAGTTTTCTCAGACAAAGGCGTGGCCTCACTGGCCTTGCACCCCGAGTGTCTGGCCCTTTACGTACCTGCCTCAGGTAACACCATACCCACATGGCAGCTCCACCTTTATTCTCAACTACAAAGTATGGCAGGGACCCAGGAGACTTGCACAGGAGCAGAGAGTGAGACCTACTGGAGAACTGTGAGTCTGCAGCCTAGCCCTGTACATGGCTCCTGGCTGGTCCCAGCTGACCCGACAGGGCTGGGCATCATAGAATGCTCCACACCAGGGGAACTGGGTTTACCCATGATCTACTTTCCCAGGATAAACTTGAGCACAGCAAGGGTTTGGATCACTTTCCACTGACAGTCTGGAATTCCCAGTAAGGAGGTTGAAACTAAACAATGCTCCCTACAAAAGGGCCTTTTGTGATGTATGTTGCTATGCTACCACTAATAAGCATATGCAGACAGCTATAAAGTTTACAAGATGTCTTTTTGTTGGTTATCTCACTTGGCCCTTAAAAAAAACAAACAGTGAGGCAAATAGAACAGGTATCATTATAACACTGATTTTGCAGGAGAGGTTGAAGAAGAGTGTACAAATGAAATCTGGGGACAGCATTGAGATGGGAAGGGAAGGTCCAACGTTTCTTTAGCTTTGCCCATGGTGTTTTCAGTTGAGTTGAAATTTTTACAAGAAGACTATAGTAAAACATTATCACTTGACAACAATAATGAAGAAAGTACTTGTAGGCTATAGAGTGAGACAAACTTAAATTGAATTCAGACTCCACCGCTTTCTAGATGGGGGAAAATTCCTTAATTTCTCTGAATCTCAGTTTTCTTTCCTGAAAATTAAGTTAGACTATTAAGTAAAGTACTTCCCAAAGTTGATGTGAAAATTAAGCAAACCAACGCATACAAAGCACGTGACGTGTGGAGAATGGGCCTGAGCTTGGGTCAACACTCTTCTCTCTCCATTTACTTGGTGGCTAGTTCCTGAAAAGTTCTAATGTTTTAAAGCTTAAATCACAAGAAGAAAGTACAGAAAGCAAGGATACACCCTTATTAAAATAATGGCAAATAATTAGGTTTATGGTTAGAAAAAATAAAGAACTAAACACACTGACGATGCCCAGCTGAAAGGCAGAGGACATTAGCTTACAACTACTGCTGACGGCTCCCAGTTCTCCCCCAGGGCAGCTGGCCAACATGGCAGCTCAGGGGAGGCGTATTCCCGCGGCCCTTCCCTTGGGCAGAAAGCAGGCTGACTGTCAGCCTTTAGGAGCAAGGCCTCTGAATCACCAGGGATATGTCTTCCCCAGCACATGGTCTGAGCACCAGCTGGCGATGTCCAAGCTGCCCCTGGAGACCCCCAAGAGCTGAAGCATAAATGAGTTATGAGACGAGGCCTAAAGTGCCACTTAGATCAGGGGAAGGTCGGGTGCTCTGCTGTCACCAAGGCTGGCCCAGGGGACATACACAGGGGCCCTGGAGCACAGCTGTCTGTAGAAGGTACCTAGAAATGTACCCCTTTTTGTCAGATTAAGGGCTCGAGATTTCCTAGGAGGAAGAGCTGGAGGTGCAGAGTGCCCCTTTCATCCGGGCACTCTGTGTCTGTGTGAGCCCGTGTGCCCATCACCTGTGGACCTCCAAATCCAGTATTCTGTCCCTAGTCCTGCCTACTAGTGGCTCCTTTTGGGATTTCAGTTGCTGCGGCTGCTACTAAGTCATTTAACGGACAGGCACTGCCCAGGACTCCACTTAGGGAGCAACATGGGCACTGCATGTGCCCGTTGGCTCTGTGTGGTCCTAAGTCCTAGGAGAGCAGCTTGTGGATGGAGCTGGGGAGAGAGGCAGGGGGCTAGGGAGGATCAGGGCCCAGTGAGTGCAGAAGTCCAGGTAGCAGGGCTGACCACAGGGGGCACCGGGACTGATGTGGTGAGTGGAATAGGCCACGTGTGTTCTCTGCCAGAAGCAGGGCCATCTCATGAGCAGAAACCTGGGGAGGGCGGGGTCCAGCTGGAACACTGGGCTCTGCTCCTAGGCAAGAGAAAGCCCCGCAGGCTGCTGTGTGGGAAGGGCCAGAACTGGGCTCCAGAGGGAGTGAGGACTGAGTGCTCTGGCTTCTGGAGCTCTGGCTGGGGCTGGCTGGAACACCTGGTGAGGGCTAAGGGCAGGGGCACCAAGCAGCTCCCCTCAGTTTCTGCAGTTCCTCCAGCCCGTAGACTGGTGTCCAGCTTGCTCGAGGCGAGCAGCTGCTGCAGGGAGCCTGGCCGGAAGCCGCAGACAGTCGGGTTGTAGTGGTGAGTCAGGAAAACAGGCACCTAGGCCACAGCTTCAAGGCAGGAACAAGGGGGGAGGAGACCTGTTGCAGGAATGAAGGAGGGGCAGAGTCACCTGGTGGAAGGTCTGAGCCCCGAAGTGGTGCTGTTAGAAGCAACCAGGAGGACTCAGGACAGGGCCATGTTTCCGGGGCAGTGCGGGGAGGAACGTGTCTTCAGGACATTCAGTCTGTGCTGCTGGTTGCAGACACAGAGAGAGGTAGACGGACACACTACGGCTTGGCCAGGGGTCCCACAGGCTCTAATTCTCGAGCCACTTGTGTGTTGGGGAGCTAGGATGACCACTTGGGAGGCTTGCTGGTCCCAAGGAGCAGACCCAGCTCAGGCCGGGCCCAGGGGGTGGTAGCAGAGCTCTGAGGATGGGCCATTGGTTCCTAACACCTTTGGGACCTTGAGTACAACTTTTGAATTGACCCTTCCCCTTCAGCGTTTACAAGGAACATTTTTCACTTCTTTTTTTTTTTTTAAAAGATTTATTTTTTATTTATACATACAAGCTGGGGTACAGGCCAGAGGCATGGGGCGGTGAGAGGGTTCACTAGAGACAGAGCGGGGAGCAGAACAGGCAGATCAGAAACACACTGCTGAGGGGAGCAGCGGGCGAGGCAGGAGAGTCTGCCTCGCCACGTGGGATTCTCCCCGGCCAGGCGTTGAACTCGCATCACCACTGCCGACAGCTCCACAGCACAGCGCCCAACCGCTGCGCCACCAGGGAGGCCCTACAAGGAACACTTCTTAATGAAGTTTAGAAAAGCACTTTCTGACTGCTTCCAGCTCTTGGAGTATGGCCTAAATCACCACGGCCTTCGTGGTCATTCCTCTCACTGGCCAACCTCCTTGTTATGCAGGCATGGTGCCGAAGGCATCAATGCTCACTATGAAGTCGAGAATCAGAAACAAGGCAGGGGTGGCAGAAAGCAACGGTGGTTGTGGCTAGGGGGGGCCCTCCACCCTCGTTGCGCATTGCAGCCACCTGTCAGCCCAGCCCCACCCCTGGGGACACGCATGTGACTGGTCAGGGCCCTGCCTGGCAGGAGGTGCTGATGTGCAGCCAAGACTGGGAACAGCCAGAGCTGGGGCTCAGGAACCCCTGCCCCAGGCTTGGCTGAAGCCCAGGTGTGCAGGAAACCAGGAAGTGCGGCACTTCCCTTACCGCTTTTACACTGGGAATTTCCCAGCCTCCACCTAGAATTTTCCATCCCTTGGCCAAAGGTTCACCTTAAGCGGGGACTTCTGAACCCTATGTCCTTGGTTGATTTCTCTTCCCTCTTTACATGGCCATCCTCCCCTCCTCCCATATTAAACACGTGTCCACGAGCCTTTCTGCACCTTTGACATCACAAGGGAAAGAGACTCCAAGCAGGGCTGAGTGTTCTTTGTATGCGCAGCATCCTCCAGAATTGACATCCGTTCTGTAGAGACCCTGCTGTGGAGAAGTGCTGCTCTTACAAGGCTGCTTTGCGCTGGTGGGCTCTGGGAAGCAAAGAGCTGTTGGCTTTCTAAAGCCTCTCCAGGCAGGTTTCAGTGGGTGTTTGTCAGGGGTGTGAGGGCCTTTAGAGACACTGAGACAGACGGGAGTATACTAGCCAAGGCCCTGAGTCAGCAGACAGCCTGGAATCTTCAATTCGGGGAGCCAGGGCTGCTAGAGCTCCTTGCCCATCCACTCTTCCCAGAGGCAGGAATTTTGGGTGCCCTCAAATGGCCCTCAGGTTGGTTGCCAGCTCCTCCCCAGGAAGACAAGCCCAGGCTATCTAATATGCTAAGACCTGTCCCCAGAGCATGGACCAGGGCAGAGGTACCAACTGACTTAGAGATGTCTGAAGTGCCCAAGCGTTGGCATTTCCGCCCTGGAGAGGGCAGCAGCCAGGCTAATTCCATGTTATTACAGCCTCACAGGAAGCCAGCCTGGCCCGGCTGTCAAACAGCAGCAATTTATGGACCTCGGGGGCAGAGGAGAGAAGAGAAAGGAAAATATAGCCCTCCCCCCGCCCCCAATTGATCCTGAGTTATTTTTAGGTGCTTATTCATCCCACACAATTCTTCTGACATGGCTCTACACAAAAACCATTTAGCAGGAGGAGGCTGCTCACACAGGCCTATGGGGCGGGGCACCCATGAGCACAGAGCCTGGGTGAGAAGGAGGGAGACGTAGAGGACCTTCAAGGACCCTCCTCACAGCAAAAGTACCCCAGGATTCATAAGGCAGCATAGGGAAGCTGAATGAAGAGAGGCTTTTAAATCAGAATCCCCAAGTTCATGTCCTACTTCCAACTATCTCGTTGGATGGCCTTAGGCAGGTCATCCAGAAAGTCAGATGGGACCCTAGAACCCTGTGGCCTTGGGCAAGTGACTCAACCTGTCTGTGCCTCAATTTCCCCAGCTACAAAATAAAGCTAGTTTATATAGGTAAAACACTTAAAAGATTGCCTGGTGGAACACTGCATGGGAGGCAGCAGAAGAGGCACTGGGATTTCTATAGCCCTCACTGCCTGCTACCCTTGTGCCACTGGCCCTGGTCACAGTAGCTGCTGTCTGCCCTTCCCAGGCCTGTCCACTTCCCTCAGGGCTGCCCCTCCCCCCATTAATCCTCCTAGGTTGAGCACCAAGAAGTTCTCAGCAGGGACTCCAGGGCCAGGGTTCCACCTCTGTCACTGTCTCCCAGTCTTAGGGGCAAGATACTAGGGACAGTGGTCCTCTTACCTCTAGACCCCAAGCTGCCACCTCAGGGATCATTTACAAACACAGGCAGGCCACTCCCCCCCCTTAAAAATGCCAAGAACTTTCCAGCTGTCAAGGGTGAACTCCCAAGAACCTTCATCTGGCTTGCCACTCCTCTAGCCTTGCCCTACATTATCCTACCACTGGACCTTTGCATGAGCTGGCTTCCCTCCCTGCAAGGTTGCCCTGGCAGGGAAACACACACACACCGGTCACCTCTCCTCTCTTCCCAATCAGGGTTGGTCTCCCCAAAGCACTTTTTGCACTCCTCTGGCTCTGGCAGGACTACTTGGGGCTGGCTGGCTCTTTGAGGCAGGAACCTGGTCTCATGCCCAGCCCAGGCCAGGGCATGGCCCTGCAAGGCCCTTGAAGCTTATACCCAGGAAAAATTCCACCATTAGTAAACATACTGGCATCACTAGAGATGGCAATCCCCCTAATAAATGGTGATGATACGGGACACAGCTTACTTTGTGTTCTAAGCAGTAAATAACACAGGTGTCAGTTGCATTCACTAGAATACATGATTTGGGTGACAGAAGTCTGGGAAAAAGCAAATGGTGACCTGATTAACCTTAGGCATTCCTCTCTTCCCCCAAACTGGATCACCTCTGCTCTGAGTGCCCCTCTGATAAAGCTGTTGCCTTGATAAAACCGTCAAGTACCCCACCCTCCACCCCCACCCCAATCTCACACTTCACAGGAGTAGTGCAGCCTGAGGCATTTACATCTTACACTCAGTTTCTCTGTCCATATAATGGGTATAAAGGACACTGTTCTCACAAGAGGTTGTTTATAGGAGTCAAATGAAAAATATCCTATGTAAAAGTACTTAGGAAACTATTAATACTCATAAAACTTTCTGAAAGCCAAAAGGCCTCTTTATTGCAAAGTTTATTAATAAATAATAAAATCTGCCCCTGGGGGTATAACAGGTTCTATTAGAGAGTCTCTTGCCAGTTTTAGCCCTGTCGGCTTCACTGCTCTTCCCCTTGCCCAGCTCCTGGGATGTGGCCCAGCTCGTGTCCGTGAGAGCAGGGGCTCTGGCTGCACCATGCAGAGTCGCCTGGCCTAGACCTAGGTCCTGACCCTCCTGAGCCCTTTTTCTGGAGACAATTAAGCCAGTGGAGAGGACTGAGTGAGGGGGATGAATCCAGCCTGTGGCATGTCACACAGCAGCCATGACGGCCTGGGCCTCCCCGGGTTAGCACTGGCGCTGCGGAGAGCTGATGACCGTGCCCTCCCCGGGGCTTCTGCAGAGGAGTGTGCAGGCCACAGCGCTCTTAGTTTTCCTGGGGGTGGAAGTGGCAGCGGTGGTGGTGGTGGGGTAATGGCAGTGTCTGGGATCTTTTTCCCCTCTTCCCTTTACACAGAAGCCCCCCAAAAGCTCCCCTCATGTAATTTCAAGCTCTCTACTTACTAAGCACCTGGGTCTATTCTTTGTTCATGTTAAAATCCATTTTAAAGCTAGGGAAAATTCCCTAAAACACACATCAGAATTTCTTGCTGGGTTTTTGAAGTCTAGCATTGATGTCAAAAGAATGGGAGGCGAGTTAGGACTTTGGGACTTGTTCTCGGACCGAGGAGTGAGTGGCGAGGCCAGGGCCCTCTCCTCCTCCATCACGGCTGAGTCCCCACCTCCAGTGTGGTGCGTGGCATGAGCGGGCACTCAGTCAACAGAGGCCGATGCATGAATAGGGGTGTGTGGCCCTGTCCCAAGTGCTGGGGCACCTATAAGGCTACTAGGTGCCTTTGGCTTTAGCAAAGCATCTAGACCGCATGTCTCCACACCTGTGAACCAGGAGCGTCACTGCCTTTTACAGATGAGCTAAGCGAGACACAGAAACTAAAAGGGCTTGTCTGGGAAATAGAAGGCACGGTTCTCGTTGGATTCATTCACCAATTATTGGGACTCCAGCACTTCTTTCCACAGCACCACATTCTTCTTGTCCCTTTATACAGTCAGAGAAAATCCTGACCTTCCAGTGGTCTAGAGTCCATCTGTCCATCCAGCTAACCTTTACTTGCTGCCACCACATGCCAGATTCTGGTGCTGGGCTCCAGGGAAAGGAGGGGCTGTGGGAAGGTGAATGCAAAACTGAAGTATGAACTGGTTTTAGGGACAGCTCCTCCTACTCATGATGAAGGAGATAAAACATCTCCTGTGCACCCATGTGAAAAAGGGTTTGGTGGTTCCTCAAAAATTTAATGCAGGATTAGCAGACAACCTGGTAGTTGCAGATCTATAGCCAAGAGATGAAAATAGAGACTCGAATGGGTGCTGGCAGATCAAGGTTCATAGCGGCATTATTCACAATAGCCAAAAAGCTGAAAACAACTCAACTGTCCATGATCAGATGAATGAACAAAATGCAGAGGCTGCTCAGCAGTAGAAAGGCCTGAGGTGCTGACTGATGCCGCAACATGGATGAATTTGCAACATTATACTAAGTAAAACCAGCCAGACACAGAAGGACAAACACTGCAAGGTTCCACTTATATAAAACATCTAGAATACACAAATTCACAGAGACAGAAATTAGATGTAGATTAGATGTAATTAGATTAGATGTGATCGTGGGTCAGGGGTAAAGGGGATGGAGAGCTGTTGCTTAATAGATGCAGAGTTTTGGTTTGGCTGATGAAAAACTTTGGAAACGGTGGTGATGGTTGCACAACATCATGAATGTGATCACTGCCACTTACTAATGATTAAAATGGAAAATTTTGCCATTTACTATACCACAGTTTTTTTAAAAGCACACATACACTCAAAAAACCCCACAATAGCAGCAGGATAGAAGTAGACATCTGCATCAGTGAAAGAGAACAGTAAGCCTAAGAGCAAATCTATGCATTATTTATGGGAATTGGTTTGCGACAAAGATGGTTTTTTAACTTAGCAGGGAAAGGGCAGACTATTCAAGTGGTATTAATACATTGCAAAAGGTTTTTACAGAGAGGGGATAGGATGGGGTGATGATGGTAGCTTTTACAACTAGCTTAAGGAGCCAAATCGAGAAAAAGCAAAACTACAAACTCAGAAGACAATACAGGACAATATGTTTATGACTTTAGCATTAAGAAGACCTTCTTACGTGAGATATAAGATGACATCATAAAGGAAAATTTTCCTGTGGCATAATCTTTGAGCTGAAGAACCTGGTCAGATCTAATAAAATTTCAAATCCACATAAATACACAAATCTTCTAACCCCCGGGCATCGATCCTAGAGAAATACTCCCAAAGCCCATGTTCAAGGGCGTTCCCTGCACCACTGTTTTTCTAAGGAAAAGCAAAAGCAACTCAAATGTTGTAGCAGTAACAGAAAGTTGAAATAAAGTAGGGCACCTGAAGTCTATGAAATACTATATGGTAGTTAAAAAGAACGAGGTAGATTTAAAATGATGAGTGAGAAAAGTCTAAGAAAAGGGGTGTGGGGGAGAAGAAAAAGAAAACCTGACACCTCGATCACTCCAGATGGGTCTCTACCTGGAATTATCGGACCGAGCTGCTCCATACTTTCTAAGGTTTCCGCAGGGGGAATGCACATTTGCCCAGCGTCACAGATACTTTGGGTGATGCCATTTGAAGAGCTACCAGAACTGTGATAAGGCCTCAGAATCTTCTACCCTGGCAGCTAAACTGCGAGGGGGAGAAAGTCAGGAAGGGGGCAGCCAGGTGGGGTATGGGAATTCAAGTAGCCGTGGGGCCAAGTGACAGAAGAAGACAGAAAAACAAAGCCTATAAAGAGCAGTAGGACAGCAAGGTCAAAGTGGCCATAGCAAGTGCAGTCAAACTTCAGCCACTGGCCAGTCATTTTCGGGTGGAAACATATTAAGTGAATTCAACATGTTCTTAGATGCTGCTTTAGGTCTTTCTGTCGCCTCCTAATTCTGGTCCGTCTCAGGGTTGAAACTGGATCATTCGTGGTGAATCTGTGCTAAAGCCTACAAAACCATGTGGCTTTGGTGTCACTGAGAATCCAAGTGTCCCCCCTTTACTTCTCCCAGCTTTTTCCCATCTCAGGAAAGGGAGGGAACCACACCTCCGGAGCTTCCACTACCGTATTTTATCCTCACAATTACTGTAGTCAGGAAGGTAAGCAATGTGCCCAAGGTCACACAACTTACAGGGATCAAAGTGAGGATCAGTATCAGAACCTGGGCCTGTTTATATCTAAAAATCGGGTCCCTCCCATCAGCTGGTGCTGATGTGGAAGCTCTTATTAAGTGCCGCTACATGCAAGACTCTCTGGTAAGTGACCCAGAGGATGTAAAATAAGTCCTGATCTCAGACAGCCTAAGCATGCTGGCGAAGAATACAAGCTACAGTGGGTAGTAAAAGGATGGCAGGGGCACACTTGATTGGTGGGGAAGCACTGCCAGAGCTCTACAGAAGTCAAGAGCGGTAGAGAACACAACAGGTAGAGAATGACCAAGAAGACAAGGAATGTCTGGGGTCACATCCGGAAACATGGCGAAACCACATGTGGTTTATTGTTCTCCTTCCAACTCTTTCTGTTTTGCCCTGAGGAATAGCCTTATGCTACTACAAAAATATAAGATAAATAAAACAACATCAAACAAGAAACCCAACCATGCTACCAAACCAACACAAAGAATGCCCCTCCTTCAAGTCTTCTCAGCACTCTTTCTCTGTCAACTTGCTCATTATTACAAATAATGGGGGGAGTGTAAAGAGAAGCTCGAGGACAGAGTGCAGGGGAAAGCCCATGTCCAGGGTGGGAGGGGCGGCCACTGCAGGAACCTGAGTGAGTGCAGACAGCGAGTAGGAGACAGCTCTGTGGACTGCCCTACAGGGAGGAGACGGGACCAGATCCAGAAGGAAGCTCCCTCAGGATGAGGAGGGGGAGGGGAGACACTATGGTGCTGATTAGATTCTGGAGCAGCTGCTGCAGTTAACTCAGGCCCAAACCGACTGTGACCATGAGCCACTGGTGAGATGGGAAAGAGGAGGCTGGGAGGTGGACTCTTCTTTTGAAGAAGCTGGTTGTGGAGGGCGATAAACACAGGAAATTGCTAAGGGGATAGGAAAATTCTGAGAAGGCTGTAGGGATTTTAAGAATGGGGAGGATGTGCAAGCCCAGAGGCTGGAGAGAGGGAGCGAGTAGGAGCTGGACGAAGAAAGGTGGGTGAGTGAGCAAGGCCGCAGAGGAATTGGGCGCCAGGGAACAGTGGGCAGGTGAGCCTCAGTCAGGGCAGAGGGGAGAGCGTGTTCAATGATGCCGCTGTGGACGGACCGAGGAGCACAAAGGAGGGTCATATTGGAGGGTCTTCACCTTCTCAATAAGCCAAAGTCATCTTGGGAGAGAAAGGAAGAACCAAGAGAAAGTGGTGTCCGAGGAGCTAAGTGGGAAACAGGGTTTTTGGCGGATGCAGGTGGATGGTAAGGAGGGGAGGTGGTGGTGAGCAGTGACTCTCTCAAGAGTTTAAAAGGGCCAGCGGGAGGCACCCTGAGGAAGGGGCTGGGTAGGAGAGAGGATTTTAAAGGCTGGGGGGTGGGGGGACACTCACAACAGGCATGTCTGCAGGCCGGCAACATGAGTGGAAAGGGGAGTCACTAACGACACAAGAGAGAATGGTGAGAATGGGAAAGAATCATGCCTCGGGGGCTCCAGCATGCAGGCCAAGACCCCAGCAGTGTCATCCGCCTGTCCACACTGGTGACCCATGCCAAGGTTTCCTGGGTGAAAACTTCCACCTTTTCTTTTACCATAAACTGCTGTAAAGCATGGTTGCCAACTGATATTTGCAAGTCTGTTATTTTTGGATATAACTACAGGAATTTACACTTATTCTAATTACATTTCATAAACTGTCTTCGTGATCATCTGTTCTGGTACAATGACCAAGAAAACATTAAACTCAGTCTGTGGTTTGCCAAGTTTGTCTTCAGTTCAGCCCCAGGTATGCGCCAGGCTGTGGAGCAAGACACGGGCCCTGCTCTCGAGGTGCTCATAACGCAGTGGACACAAGACACAGTAACAGACCATTCTACTATGGTTTCAGTTTCATGGCAAGTGCAATGACGGAAGGAAGTGGAACGCTTCCCATTGCCCTAGAATTAGCTCCTGCAACCCAGAGCATGTTCCACATTCTAGACTCAGACAACTCCCCAGCAGCTGTCTGGTTGGAGACCGCTAGACTGTCCAACAAACCACTTAGTAAGTGTGGGCTGCTGGGGCTGCCCAATGGAGGGGGAGCCCACTCAGGGGTGATGATGCCTGAGATGAGTTCTGGAACACGAGCAGTCCTTGCCCTGGTGAAGTGGGGCTGTAGTGTGATCTGGAGAGAGAGAGTAGGCGTGTGGCAGGGGGTGTTGCCAGCACATGGAATGCAGGCCAAGGGACGCAGGCAGGGGGACGAGAGAGCTGGCCATGAGGAGGTAGCTGGCCAGTGAGAGGTGATGGGCAGGGGCAGGAGCAGGTCTGAGGCCAGATGCACCACCGGCAGCTGTGGGGAGGACGGCCCCCTGGCAGGCTCAGGCATGCCATGATGGGGCCTGGCCTGAGCACTGAAGGAAGGAGAGAGGAGGGAAGAGTCAGGTCAGAGGTAGGAGGTAAGCCCAGCAAGACGTGGTGAAGGACAGGGTAGGGGAGAGCAGTGGTTAGGCAGGTAGACTTCTAGTTGTTTTTACTAATGAATTAGAAGAACAACTTAATTAATAGAGCAACAATCCTCTAATGCAAGACGGGATGGGATGGCAGCACAGAGGTGGTGTTGGCTTTAGAGAGAGGAGAGATGCCTTCCATTTTAACAGGAGGGAGGTGGGTGGGTAGGCTTGGGTTCCATGCATTTGGGGGCTGGGTGACGGGAAGCAGAGAGCATTTACCCCTGATGACATTGGCTCTCTAGGTGGAGTAGAAGATAAGCGAGCAAGGAAGGGTTGGAGCTCTGAGGAGCAAGCTGGTCTGAAATAGTCACTGTTGAGAAAGGGGTGAGTCCCAAAAGAGGATCACCAGCCAAGTCGGCTGGAGGCCCAGCTAGATGTGGGGCCATTCTGGTCTTCTGTCTCTGCTGATGGTGTCCTTCCTTGTACGAAAGCTTTGAAATTTTCCATACCCAAATCTATCAACGTGCCTTTATAGCGTCTAGGTTGCATGGCATACTTTAAAAGCCTTCTCTCTCCATGGCAGTTTAAAACAATACACAACATCACAAAAGAGAACAAGGCAGGGTCACAGGCACGGACACTACCAACATCCAACATGCACAGCTGACCCCTGAACAGCACAGGTTTGAGCCGCCAGGTCCACTGGATGCAGAGAACTTAGTGCTGATAAACACGGCACGATCCTGTGTGGTTTCTCCTCCATCGGATTGTCTTAGTAACACTTCTTCTCTCTAGCTTCCTTTACTGTAAGAGCACAGTTTACACAACACAAGCTATGCATTCGTGGGCTGGTTATGTCATTAGTAAGGCTCACTAGCCATCAGTAGTTAAGTTCTGGGGGGATCAAAAGCTATATGTAGATTTTGAACCATGCGTGTGTAGAGGGGGAGATTCAGTGGTAAATCGTTTGGTGAGTCAATGGAAGGGCCAGTTGTAAGGTGTATTGTTCAGTGAGAAACAATCGGGCAAGTCGCTGGCCACAGAGAAGCAGCAGCCATGTTTCAGGCACAGGGGACAGCGCTCCCTGACCTCAAGTGCAGAGAGCACCTGAGGTCAGAAAAGAGGACATAGTAAGACGTATTTTGTGCTAGGTTTGTAATAAACCTATTTTGCATTAAGGTACAAAAAGGTTAAGCAGCATTCACAAGGGTATATGGCTAACAGGGCGTTGCTTTCTGGCTGCAGGGCCTAATTAGCCTTCATCATTATGCTATGTCACTTCCCATAATATCAGACTAAGTGCAAAAGGACACAAACTGTTAATAGTGTGAGCACAATTTGTAAAAATATATGTGTGTATAGCTGTATGTTTGTGTGTGTGTGTATAAATATACTGCCCAAATATATATATGTATACTTAAATATATATAAATATATACACTTAAATATATTGGGCAGTATATTTATAGACAGATACTGGAAAGAAAAACACTGAAATGTTAAAAGTGATTATCTAAGTGTGATTTTAAAACATGTTTTTCTAGCCTTTCTATAATTAACATTAATATTATCGACAGAAAAAAGTTATTTAAAACAATCACTGGAATGGGTATGCACCAAAGACATTCTATAAAAATAGACTTTCTGGAAAAAGATACCTTGGCAACATACTCCGAGAATTTGAATAAACAAAAAAGCATTCAGCTTGATTCTTGGGGTAATAATGGAAAGAACGTGAGATTTAGAAGATCGGGATTTAGGCTACTTAGAAGAGTTTTAACTCCCTAAGCTTCAATTTCCGTATATAAAGTGAGTATGAGAATAATAAAACTTGCTTCACACAATCGTAGAGACCAAGTGAAACACCGCAGATGAAAAAAAAAAATTCTCTAAGTCAATTAAACCACATTGGTTTAATATTATTATTAATTCTACCTTTTACACCTTTATTATTGTGTTGGCATATATCCAAGTCAAAATTAATGTGATTGTAAAATGCAATGCCAATTCTTGACTCATCAGTCACTTTGATCTCATAGAACATTCATTCATTAAAATCAGGCTATGGCTTGTATTATTGAGCTATAACCATTAGGGTGAATATCCGCTGTTTTCCCACATTGCAACTCAAAAATCACGTTGGGTACAATTCAAGAGAACTGCTTCCCTGACAAACAGCCCTGCATGCCCAGGACCTTCCTGGAGGCCATTCCATGTTCTCTGCTTGCCCACAGCTCTTCAACATTTCTGGGCATCCTCTGTCACGAATGGTTTGTAATCCTTCTGCATCAAACCAAAAGACATACTCAATTTTCTAAAATGCCTCTCCTTCTTCCTCACTGTGGACAGGTGCCTATCTTCCCATAGAGGCCAGTCTACTCAATGATTACTGCCCAAGCCTTTTGAAGTCATCATTCAGCTGGGCTCCAGAGTATCATCAGCTCACCAACAGCCTAGAATGAAACTGCCTCTCACTCTCTACTCTCAGGCCACCTCTGCTCTATGCCTTTATGCAGCCAGAATATAAATATTTATAAATTGAGATCAAATTCAAATACCATAGGATTCACCATCTCACATTTCCATCTGCAAAGTGCAAGGGTTCCAGTTTGCTTGATGGGAATCTTAGCTCCAAGGATATAATGGCTTTAAAACACCTGCCTTCCCTTCTGAGAGTTTTATAGGTTTAGCTCTGACATTTAGGTCTGTGATCCATTTTGAGTTTATTTTTGTATATAGTGTGAGGGAGGGGTCAAACTTCCATCTTTTGCATATGCATATGTCACAGCACCAAACATTTATTCAAAAGGATATTCTTTTCCAGTTGAATGACATTGGTGCCCTTGTTGAACAATCAACTAACCCATAGATGTAACCAACAGATTATTTCTGAACACTCATTTCTATTCCACTGACCTATATACTTTTATCTGTATGTTGGTACCACACTGTCTTGATTATTGTAGCTTTGTAGTAGGTTTTGAAATGGGGACATGTGTCTATCCACCTTGTTCTTTTTCAAGATTGTTTTGTGAATTTGGGGTTCTTTGAATGTCCATATTAGTTTTAACATCAGCTTGTCTATTTCTGCAAACCGGAAGTTGGAATTTTCATAAGGATGACACTGAATCTGTAGATCAATTAGGGAAGTACAGCCATGTTATCAATATTAAGTCTTCTGATCCACAAACATGAGCTGTCTTTCCTTTATTTAGATATTCTTTAATTTCTTTCAACAATGTTTTATAGCTTTCACTTATTCAGTCTTTGGCTAAATTTATTCCTAAATACTTTTTTTTCCTTTTTTTATGCTATTTTAAATTGAATCATTTTCTTAATTTCTATTTTGAATTTTTTACAGATAGTGTTTAGTAATCCCAAATTCTCAGCTTCCTTGGTTACAGTTTTTACTAATTGCTTATTTCCCCTGAGGACTGGTCATATTTTCTTATTGTTTCTTTCTATGTTTCATCATTTTTACTGAAAATTTCAAGTAATCTGATGTGGCAACTCTGGAAATGAGATTTTGCCCCCACCATGGGGTTTGTTGCTGCTGCTTATTGTAGTTATTCAGTGACTTTCTGAACTAATTCTGCAAAGTCTGTATTCTGTGTCATGAGTAGCCAGTGAAATCTCTTCTCAGTTAACTCAGTGGCCAGCTAATGATTAGACAGAGATTTCCTTAACCTCCTGAAACTAATACATTCTCCATTCTTTTGCGGAGGGCTCTGTATGTGTATTGGGTCATGCCATCAACACTCAGCTAGGTGGTTTGCAACTCTGCCTCAGCTTTCATGTCCTGCTTGCACAGAGCTTCAAGGTCAAAAGGAGGTAAGAGATTATTACCTTTTCAAGTCTTTTCTAAACATGCACACAGCCAACACACATGCAAGGCCTTCTGGACTCTAGACCATGTCAGAACTTTTAAAAACCTCCTATGGACATTATATTTCTCAGCATTTCCTTTTAAGCTTTATAGTCTATTGTTTAACCAACAGTTATCCATTTCTTTAGGCAGCTGTGATGTTAAAATACTGGATGAGGGCCTCCCTGGTGGCGCAGCAGTTGAGCGCTGTGCGATGGAGTTCGACGCCCAGCCAGATAGAATCCCACATGGTGCAGCAGACCTCTCCTGCCTCAGCTGCTGCTCCCCTCCCCTCAGCAGTGTATTTCTGATCTGCCTGTTCTACTCCCCACTTTGTCTCTGGTGAGCCCTCTTGCCGCCCCACACCTCTGGCCTGTACCCCAGCTTGTATGTATAAATAAATAAATCTTAAAAAAAAAACATGCAAGAGGGAGAAAAACAAAGAGAAAGAAGCAAGCAAAGGAAGAGGGTAGGGAGGAAAAAAAAATACTGGATGAAAGTTCCTGGTCAAAGACTTTTAGCACTGGGACAATTTAAGTAAGGTCAAAAAAGGACAAATTTTCCAAGTGAGGTCTTCCAGGGAACCACTAGAAAAGACAAATAATGACGACTCTTCATGGTCTGGTTGTTGCTTAGCCTCCAACCTCATCTCCTACCATGCCCTGCCTTACTCACTCTGCTCCAGCTATCTCTGCTTCCTTGCAGTTTCTTGAGTAAGCTGTTCCTGCCTCAGGGCCTTTGCATATATTATGTCCTCAGCCTGAAAAATTCATTCTAGTAGTCCCTACTTGGCTGGTCCCATCATCTCAGATGGCCTGTGATTAAACAGTCAGACCATCAAAGAGGTTTTCCAACTACCCTCTGTCATTATAACCTCCTCACCCAACCCCTAGCTCCATTATTCTCTATTCTCTTGCTCCCCCTCAACCCCCCATCCCAATCTGGCATCATGTCATATAAACACTTATTATCTGATTTCCCTGTTAGAATCTGAGTTCTACAGACTCTGACTTAAATTATACCTCCAGCTCCTAAAATAGTGCTTAGATCAGCTAATAAATATTTGCTCCAAAATGAAGTCACCTCCTATGATGGATTTGTATTGTCCACTTAGCTAAATTGGACCATACTTCCAAGAATTCCCTTCCTGCTATAGTTTCAAATGAGCATGAGACATTTTGTCCAGGAATTGGAAGGCAGCCATGAAGGGGCGGTCATGTTCCTCTGTGCTCAGAATGTCAGCGTGGGGCACCAGGTGCATTTGCAGCTTGTGCACAGTGTCCCGTGGCTGCTGGGTCATCTGGTTGGTATGGAGCTGTGTGGCCAGGCCCACGGTAACTACAGTTCTAGCTTGTCCAACTTCTAAGCCTGGTGAATGATTAGTCCATGACAAAGAACATCACCACTCTGCTTGACATCCCTGTTACAGAGTTGGAGAAAGGCAGGCAGTGAGAAATTGACATGGGTTCCAGTCCATCCTTGTGCTGCTCCATGTCTAAGGTTCCAACTAATTTTTTTGGCTTCCCCTCATTTGTAAAAGCCCGGTGCCAGAAACACTGATTGTGCAATGGGCAACAGCTACTCAAGGTCACATCTTTATAGTAGATTTTTTTTTTATTACGTAGATCACCAAGTGATTCTGCCGCTCTGGCTGTCTCACATATATCCGCCTCTGTCCTGTAATTTCAACCATTCCCTATTAGTTTATCCTCATCTGTTTCTAAACAAAGTTCCCCAACTTAAAATAAAAAAAAAAAAACCCTCTTCGACCTCACATAATCTCCAAGTACGGACCCTCCACCTTTTCCCAGTCAAACTTCGAGAGATTTGCATTCACTTATGATCTTCATCTCGCAAACTCCCCTAGCTCTTGCTAGTCAACGATAATCTTCATTTGCAAATTTCAAAGAGTACTTCTGTTGTTCCCATCTAACTAGAGCTGTCCTTCCCACGGCTCACCCTTCTGCCTGCTATAAAGCTCTCTTCCCTTGAGGAAGGTACTCCATGGAGCAGGCTTTTCTGTTCCCCCTCAGTTTTGTTTCCTTGGCTGGCTTCTTTCCAACCTGAGTGTTGTCAGGGTCCCCCCGCCCCTGCCCCCCTAGACACAGACCTTGCCAGCCCTCTTACGCCCTCCTTTGGTGGGCTCCATCCCCGTGCCTCGAGTTACCACTTGCCTTTCCGATTACTGTTCGCCAGCATAGTCCCTTTGACCCTCAGATATACTTAGCAATGCCCAGAGTGATCTCACACTTAACATGTCTCAAATCCACCCTTGGCTCTCCTGCAAAGATGATGACACCACCACACTTTCATTTGTGGTGTGGTCAAAGCCAGCTCCTGAGGATGACTCTCAACTGTGCTCCCTCTCCCTCAAGCCAACGACCGAGTCTGGGCAAATCTGTCTTTTAAATGTCCCCATCCACTTCTCCCTGTCTCCATAGGTCACCACCTTCTAATTGATCCCTTGTCCCCCATCCCATTGTCACAGTAAGACCTCCCTTTCATCTGAATCTACTACCTCATTCAAATATTTATGGGGTCTGATTATACGCTAGAAGAATTTTTTAAAGGTGCAGATGCAATCATGACATTCCTCTGCTTCAAGCCCTTTGAAGGATTTCCATTGTCCCCAGGACAAAACATAACTCTCAACAGGGCCTCAAGGTCCTATGAATCTGCCCCGTCTCTTCTCACCTTCAGTCCCTTTCTCCCTTCTGTTTACCCTGCAGGCACCCATTCCATTCCTGGAATGAGAGGCATGTTCTGACCTTGGCACTCTCTGCCTGGAATGTTCTTCTGGCCCTCTCCTTCCAACTAATTCCTGTTTTCCTTCAGATCCTGGCCTGATCTGGTACCCCCAAACCAGGGCAGTTCTCCTGCCATGCACCACAGCACCTGCTGTTCTTCAGGGCCTCATCAGGCCTATTGTCACATGTTGAACATCTGTCCACCCATCAGGATCATGAAGGGGGCATCTGGTCCTGTGCTGCCCACCCAGCGGGGCTGGCACATAGCTGCTCATGACCAGGGATCAATAAATGCCTATTAAATAAGTTTAATACACTTGAAAACTATGTATCTAGGTTAAAGTCCTCATTTCACAAAGAATAAGACAGAGCGCGCGACCGTAGCCCAGGAGTCAGTATTCCTGTTTTGCAAGAGTCAAGAGTGGTGGTTGTTTATGTAGGCCTTTGCCCCAGGAATGCTTAAGGAGGCACTGATACAGACACACACACACACACACACACACACACACACACACACACGCCACCAACTATTCTGACTGCCCCCACCTCCTCCAGATTGCTGCCTTCCAGGGCTTTTGCTGCTAATCCACCCCCACCCGGCAGGTCCAGCCAGGGCACAGGAGGAGGGGATGGGACATTCTATGCAAGGATTCTGAGAGCAAGCTCGAGGATTTAATCTAGCTCCAAGACGCAAACCTCAGTGTTCATTATTCAGCTGTGATTGAGCGGTGTGGCCTGGGCAGTGCTGAGGCCACGGACTGGGGCAGAGCAGAGGATCAAAGCCTGTAGCAAGTGGGCTTATCTGACCAAGTGAGCTATAGAGATTTCTTCTGACCCCGAGGCTGCTGCTGGGCAGCTGACTGACAAGAATGCAGGAGTAAGGAAGGTGGTTTGGAAGCTGGCACACCTACCTCCCCAGAGGTCTGCTGGGGAGCAAGGGGTTTCACTCCAGCTTGTGGGGCACACGCAGGCAATAGTGGGGTAGGCACGTGGGCACGTGTGAATCCACCTCAGGTAAGGTGAGGGGCAGCAAGGAAACCAGCCTGGCAGTGGAAATAAAACCATAGGGGTTCTACTTTTCTAGCATGGAGGAGAAGGGCACCTTGAGGTGAGAGGCCTCCGAAGTGTGGGGGTCTCGGGCCTCTGCGTGCCCTTACCTTACTCCCCATCTTTACCACCTGGTGTTGTGGAAGAGAGCACCTGCTCCCCATGTGTTCAAGGGTCTATCCTGGTCTCTGAAGTTCATCAGGGAGGGGCAAGAGGCAAACACATTTACGCAGCCCTTGGCAGTTTAGGAAACACTCTCCTGTGCACCGCTCCACAGCAGTGGCACTTGCGCCAAGCCCCAGCTCTGCAACCAAGCAGCTACAGGAACGTGAACAGATGACGTGATTCTCTGAGTCTCAGTTTCCTCATTTCAGGAGATGGCTTCTGCCTACCTGGTGGGTCGGTGGTTAAATGCGTCACTCCCGGCACTGCATGCTGCAAGGTTGCTGATGTGTTGTATGGCTTAGCTCTCATAACAACTTGGCAAACAGGTACTATTGCCACATCCCACTTGAGGAAACTGAGGCAGAGAAAGGTCAGGGGACTCCCTGGGTGTTTCATGGCTGCGATGCTGCTCCTTTCGGGAGGTGACATCGCTGCTGCAGGGTTTCAAGGAGCTTTACTGTGTCTCAGTGCAGGGCAGTCAAAGGTGCAAGACCGGGGTGACACGTTTCCAGGGGCCACCAGGCTGGAGCGGGACAACAGACACCAAGCTAGCTTCCCAACACTGGCTGTGCCCTTCCGACAGGGCTGCGGCCCGGAGGCGGGGGCTCTACTCCCCCTCACACAGGGAGGTGACCTCTCCCTGTGTCTCCCTGTGTCCAGGACAGAACTACCAGGACAGTCCTAGTCCTGCAGCCAGCGCTGGTCTCTGGGCAGCCTGGGCCCAGGGATGGAGTGGGAGGCTCTGAACTGGGCTCTGAGGAGAGGCCTGAGCCGGCCTGCTCTGCGCCCCTTGGTCTGCACGACTGGGGGTACGGACTCCAGCTTTGCCCTCAGTCGCGCCCCTCCCGGTTACTGTGCTCCTTCCCTTCCTCAAGTACAGTTTCCCCAACGAGCTTCTGCTCTGACCCCCTACCATCTGCTCTGAGCCCTCTGCACCTGCTCGTGGCTCTCTCCACGCACCCAAGCTGCCTGCTTGGTTGTCAAAACTCACCGCCAAGGCCACAGACCTTCTCTCACGATTCACACTCTGTCCTGAAGTTCTCTTCTCTTCCCTCCAGTCTCCTCAATGACACCTCTTTATTTACAGGCCCCTCAAAGGTGGGTGTTCCCCAGAGAACTGGTCTTGGTCCTGCCTGCCGGTCACCCCTCAAAACCTCATTCCCACCGCCACTTCTCCTTTTTGCTACAAGTCGATCTTTCTCTTTCCCCTTTAACTTCAATCACACAGAAAGGTAAAGAATAATCCAACATCATCCCTGAGCTCATTACTCAGTATTTTCAAGTTCAGCTTTCTGCCACGTCTGCGTCCTTCTCCAGCTCCATCCCCTCCTCCCCCCAAACCTAATGACTGTCCTGAATTCAGTGTGTGTGATCATCCTGCAAGTTCTTGTAACATTTCCACATGTGTGCACAAGCAATATGCAGTGGGCTTTTCCAAGCTTTCAAGCTGTATATAAGTGGTTGTTCCATTTCTGCTACCTGTTGTTTTTTTTTTTCTTATATTCGCACCAGAAGTTTAACTCCCATTTGCTTTTCCTGTGTCCAACATTTAGTTTTTCAGAGTTGCCCAGGTTGGTAGGACATAACCACTGACTGAACTCCACTCGACCAATTTATTTGGCTGTCCTCATGCAGACATAGGTTGCTCCCAACTTCGCACAAATGAAGATAGATTATTCAGGCTTCAGGAAATGTTTACATGTTCTTGTACACAAGTGCCAAGAAGTGACATTGTTGGAACCAGGTACACACATTTCCAAGTTGATCCCCAGAGTGGTGACAATGTACACCCCCAGACCAGGAAACTAGCACCCCAGGGCACCTTCCACAGGCCAACATTAATATTTTCAGACTTGAGCGTTTTTGCCACTCTGGTGGGAGTGAATGGCCTTTCGTATGACTACTGGCTGTTCACATTTCCCCTACTTAGGCCTCTGTGTCTTTGCCCACTTTTCCTCTGGGTGGCCCATCTCCTTTTGCATAGATTTGCACCAGTTCCTTACAGACTCTGATGACTATTTCTTTGTCATTTTCCTGTATCACAAAATCCTGCTTCGATTCGTGGTCTTTTTATTTACCACAGTATGTTTTGTTGATGATTTTGTTGCTCTTTTCCTTTACTTTTGTGCTTTTGGTGTCGTATTTAAGAATTTCCCCCCTACTCTATGATCCTACAGATATTCTCTCACATTTTCCTCCAAAAGTTTTATAGCTTTGGCTTTCACACTTAGGTTTTTAATAAGCTTGGAATTTTTTTAAGGTATAAAGTAAGGTTCTAATTTTATTTTATTTTTCCCTAAGGAAAACCAGTTGCTTCAGCATTGTTTACTGAAGAGTCCATCTTGGCTTGCGTCCCCACAGAAGCAGACTCTGAGGCAAGGATTCAAGAGCAAATAGTTTATTTGGGAGGGACCCCAGGCAACCCTGGAGGGGGATCCGGAGGGGAAGAGGGGAACTTCTCTTACTATCCGATGAGCATTTCTGTGCATCTGAAAGGACATTTGTTCTCTTTATCTAGCACTGCAAGGGTTGGTGGCTACAGGGCTGTCAGGTTGTCTGGTCCACTATGGGGCTGTAACCAAAAGACATCACTGGCCCAGCAACCTCCCCCCACCACCAGGAGTACAGCTGGCACTTCACAGACACAGCAGCCAATTTGCTGTGCCTCTAGTCTGCTACTTCCATGGGATGCCTTTAAAACCTCAGAGGACAGGGCCCCCCTGGTGGCACAATGGGTTAAGCACAGCAGCACTATGAAGCTATCCAAAGCCACTGCAGCACGAGTTCGATCCCCGGCCAGGGAGCTTCCCACATGGTGAAGCAGACCTCTTCTGCCTCGCCCGCTTCTCCCCTCAATCAGCATGTACTTCAGTTGATCTCCCTGTTCTGCTCCCCACTCTGTCTCTGGTGAATCTTCTCATGATCCTACACCTCTGGCCTACACCCCAGTTCTTATATGCATAAATAAATCTTTAAAATAAATAAATAAGACCACAGAGGACAGACACACCCTGGACCCAACCTTCCTTCACAGCTTCCCAGTGCTCACTCCCTTCCCAACCTATATCCCCAAATTCCTTGTTCCCAGAACCCAGCTCTCTTCCAAGTCTCTGGACCACCTCAACATGATAGTTTCATCACTGAAGTTTCTCTCTTGTGCCCTTGTCTGTAAGATTCCTTCACAACCCGGCTCAAGTACAACCTCCTCTGGAAGCTTGTCCTCCCTGTTTAAAAAAACCCTTCACTTCCTTCCCAGCACCCCTTACACATCTCAGCCAGTGGACTCATTCACTGTAATAGTGATCAAGTCTCTCCTCTGCTACACGAGGGCAAAGCTGGGGTCTTTCTTGCACCCTGGCCCAGCATGGAGCCCATTCGCACTGCTGGTACCCTGGAATGTGTGCCCCCATCCAGGGAGAAGGGGTCTGTTAACCCCTCAGGTTGCCTTCCTTGGGCAGGGCAGGAACTTTCTGTGATGCGAAAGTGAGACTCCCCAGCACATAAACAGTAGGCCCTCAGCCCCATAATGAGTGGCCAAGGTTGTCAGACCCTGGGAATGTGGAGCCCAACTCTAGGGGGGAGCCCACCGTGCTGTGTCTATAGGAGTGGGGCAGAGGAGTTCCTGGCAGAGACCCTTGAGAAGTGAGTGCCTGGAAGGCAGCCAGCTGTGGCCTGGATGAGAGGGAACTGGGTTTAGGAAAGATCCGCCTGGCCACCCCTCCAGATGAGAGCACCCAGGACAAAAAGCCCCACCTGCCAGGCACTCCACATACATTCCTCATTCAGTTCTCCCGGGCCTGGCCCTGTGCCCACCACCAGCAGCTGCTTCCCTCCCTTGGCAGCCTTTGGTCCTCTCCTGGGGACAGCTGCACCATGCCACAGGGTGGGAGGTGGTTCATCACAGGCCACCCAGCTCTGGCTCCTAATAGCAACTTTTAAGTTGCAGGAGCCCCCTGCCCTGGACTCCAGCAGCAGACAGTGGCCCCCGGGGCACCTGGGTTTCCCCTATTTGAGTGACAAGTAAATGACAAATGCTTTGAGCTGACCAGCTGATCAGGGGTTCTCTTCAAGGTCCCCTTTCATCCTCTCCTGAGGATGGCTCAGCTCTACACTGTGGCCATTGCCCAGGCCTCCTGTCCTCCCCTGCAGAGCCTTCTGGACAGCTTGCAAGCAACCCAGACAGCAAGACAATAAAGCAAACAAATAGTGAATGCCTAAAGAGAAACACAAAGAAAACTTTAATTTTTTATAAAGGCAATATCCACTCATTGTAGAAACTTCTTTATACATGTATATATGCATGTATGTGTAGATACATATATGAACGTATAGTATAAACCCATGCTTGGCAGTGTCCTGCACTCGGGCAGTCAGCGTCCTTGCAGTACAGCCAGTGACTGCATCTGTTTCCATGAGGAGCCCGTGCCACAAACCACAAGAACAAACAGAGGGTGAGACTAGTCAACAAAACAAGCGCCCGGGTCTCCCAGGACTGACTGTCAGCAGAGAGATGCCAGCGGAGTGGGCTGTGACAGGTGCACGGAGCGCCATCAGGAAACTTGAAAACAGCATCATCCTTTGCCATGCGTGCGCTGAAGTAATCTGGAGCTGGGTTGTTTTATTTGCTCTTGTTGGCAAAAAAGAATCCAGGCAAACAAAAGTATTGGGCCTCTTGGATGGGACCAGGGAGAGAAGAGCCCACTGAATTGTTAGCTCTGGTTCATAATCATGAATGTGAACTCCCTGGAGTGAGGGGCTCCTTGAACTGTATGTCCTTGCTCCCTAGTGACAAATGAGTGCTGGTGGGCATTGGAGAGCAAATTTCAGACATTTTGCATGTCCCAGCATGCTCAGCAGTCAGGTGCCCCAGCCCTTATAGATACAGAAGGCTTTACTTAAAAAATCCCACGGGAAAGCCACAGGCCAGTACTCAGAAGCCTCTACTTTCTGATCATCCTTCCCACTTAGATGATGAAATCCTGAGAAAACAGTCTTAGTTGAGACACACTAGATAGTTGTATAGTACAAAGGAGATGATGTATTTTTGGTTATTTAATATTCCACCACTGAGATGTAACATTTTTATTTATTTCTTTCTTTTTCCTGTGTTTTATTTTCATCTTTATTTTTAACCAATAAAGAAAATCATTTTTTAAGAACAGGTGGTTAGACCATATTCCAGGCAAACTTTTTAACATCATTTCCTCTGAAATTAAAGAATTCTACCTTATAAAAAATAATATGAGTGGAATTTTATATATCATTCCTTAATACTCCATCCTATGGATTCATTCATTCATGCAATAACTCTTTTATACCTTCTCTGTGCTATTTTTCAAGCACGAGGTATATCAGACATTACTCAGTTATCTTTTGTTGAATGCTTAGGGTTGTTGACAATTTTGATGTAAAAAGATGCAGAGGACTTTGTATATTTTTAATTATTTTTTAAGAAAAAATTCTTAGACGTTGCCTCACTGGGTCAAAGAGTAACTATATTTTTAAGATTCTTGACACATTGTGCCAAAGTACTTATGAAAGTCACATCAGTTGACATTTTTTTATCAGAAGAGTGCCTATTTTGTATTTCCTCTCGTGGTTCAAGTTTTTCACTAAAAAGAAAGTATAAATGTTTACTAGGCTAATTTTTTTACTTATTCATTTCTTGAGTTATGAATTTTTCTTCTTTTGTGAGTCTCCTTTATATACTAAGCTAATACTTCATTGTTTTAAAAAAATGATCTTTTAAAATAATAACTATAATAGTTATCCTTTGACTAATTTTGATACAAATTATCAAAATCAAACATGAAAATAGTTTAAAAATCAAGTGGTAACACTGTCAAGAAAGTGAAAAGACACTAACAGAATGAAAAAAAAAACTGTAAACCATCTATCTGATTGGAGTCTAGTACTCAGAATATATTAAAGGACTCTTACAATTCAGCAATAAAAAGAAAACTAACTCAATTGAAAAGTAGGTAAAGAACATGAACAACCACTTATCTAAAGAAAATATATGGAGGGCCTCCCTGGTGGTGCAACTGTTAAGTCTCAGCACTATGAAGCTATCCGCAGCCACTGCAGCACGAGTTTGATCCCCGGCCAGGGAGCGTCCCACATGGCGCAGCAGACCTCTCCTGCCTCGCCTGCTGCTCCCCTCAGCAGTATACTTCAGTACATCCGCCTGCTCTGCTCCCCACTTTGTCTCTGGTGAATCCTCTCACCACCCCATATCTCTAACCTACACTCCAGTTCTTGTATGCATAAATAAATAAATCTTAAAAAAAAAAAGAAAATATATGGTAGCCTCCCTGGTGGCCTAGGGATTAAGTCTCAGCATTATCACCACTGCTGCCTGAGTTCAATTCCTGGCCAGGGAGATTCCCACATAGTGCAGCAGACCTCTCCTGCCTCACCTGCTGCTCCCCTCAGCAGTATATTTTAGTAGATCCACCTGTTCTGCTCCCCATTGTCTCTGGTGATCCTCTCACCCCCCTGCACCTCTGGCTTGTACCCCAGTTCTTGTATGCATATGTAAATAAAAATAAATTTTAGAAAAAGAAAAAGAAAATATATGGAGGGGAGCACAATGGACTGTGGCCAAGGACTGTGAGTGCTCTGGTGGTGGGAGAGCTATGGTGACCACACTGGAGGGGAGAAATCCTACTTTGTCAAAATATTAACAAAGATGTAAAACAATAGTAGGTCATTAATTTAAAATATTAAGAAAAAATAAATAAGACATAGAAATGAATATTAAGTACATAAAAAATACTCAACATCATTACGTTATTAGGGAAACGCAAATCAAAACCAGAAGAAGATACCATCACACCAACTGGGATGGCTATAATAAAAAACAACAACAGAAAGTAACAAGTGTTGGCAAGGGTGTGGAGAAACCAGGAACCTCCTACATCATTGATGGGAGTGTGAAATTGTGCAGCCACAGAGGAAAACAGTTCGGTTCTCTTCAAAAAGTTCAATGACCCAGCAAGTCCACTCTTAGGCATATACCCAAAGGAACTGAAAACGGTATTCGCACAAATACTTGAACATGAATATTCACTGTATCACTTATTTACAGTAGCCAAAAAAAAAGAGATAACCCAAAGGTCCTTCAGTTAATGAATGGATAATCAAAGGTGGTATTACAGGCTGTGGAATATTATTCGTCCATAAAAAGGAATGAAGTGCTGGTCTGTGCCACAACATGGATGCACCTTGCACGCATTATGCTAAATTGAAGAAGCTGTTAACTTAATAGGTCACATACTTTGTGACCTCCCTTATACAAAACTTCCAGAAGAAGTAAAGCCATAGAGCTAGAAAAGCAGACTAGTGGCTGCCAGGAGCTGGTGGGTGGGGAGGAGAAGGAGGAATGGGGAGTGACTGCATAATGGATATGTGGTTTCCTTTGGGTGGGGTGAGGGATGGAGATGTCTTGGAACTACACAGAGGTAGTGGCTGCACAATACTGTGAATGTACTAAATACCACTGAACTGGACACTTACAACGGTGGATGGTTAATTTTGTGTTGTATGAATTTTACCTAAATAAAAAAAGCATTAAGAGGTCAGGACAGCTCCTAAATAGCAACTAAGCCATTTCCCCCCCCTTCTGCCCTCCCAATTCTACTTCCCAAAGGGCAGTCTTGCATTATGCCTCTTTTCCCTTCCAGTGGGTAGTTGTGAATCTGATCGCCCTAATTAATAATATTTACACTGCCATTTCCTCATTTATTAATTTTAAATGTTACCTAATGAATTCCTATTATAACAGGGAAGACACAATTTTCTTAGCTATCCAACCAACTCTCCTGCCTCACTTTCTCAACAGTTATGCAAATATTTTAGTTAAATAATTGGTGTTTAAATTATAACTATAGAAATGTCATTCAGAACACAGCCAAGTGGAAAACTATGATTACATTTCCATTCTTCATTTTTTTCCTTAGAGAAGTTAATAATTCCTCTGTTATTCTATTTGCATAATTTTCTACATACACTTTCTGAACAAATACTCCATTGTGTGAGACGTTCTGTAGGACGCCTTGTTTCAGCAGGCCTCCCGCAGCGCTCCCCGCTGCTGCCTGCGCGGAATCCACGTCCCCCACCCCTCACGTCCTCTTCTTCTTGTTTCACTGAAGTGCATCCGCCAGTAAAAAGAATTCAGAGGTAAATTTTTTCACCCTAGATTATCTGAAAATATCTTTGTTTTGCCTTCATACTTTGGCTGAGTATGAAAACACAGATTGAAAAATAATTCTCCCCCAGAATGCCGTAGGCAGGCAGCACCTAGCATCCTGCGCTGCTCCCGACAAGCTCTGCGACATCCAGTCTTCATTCCTTGGCCTGATGCGGTGTTTCCTCTCTGGAAGCTTGTCGCCGTCCCTCGTGGACCCTGGCGTTCTGACATTCCCGGACGTGGCTCCCCGGTGTCTTCTGTCACTTATTATGTCTGACACTGGCATCTGGACGCGTGCCCTGCACGGCTTCTTGGATTTCCTCACCTCTGCTACATCTATTTCTGTTCCTGAAACCCTAAATATTTTGATCATGAACCTTTGTCTATCCGTGTCTCTTATCCAAATTCTCTGTCCTTTGTGCTACTTTGTGAGAGATTTCTTTGCCTTTATCTTTTCCACCTTCTCATAAGTTTTGAGTTCACCACCCTCTGGATATTTTGAATTTTTTTTTTGAACTGGCATTGTTTATTTTAGTTCTTTTGTTCATACAGGGGCTTGATTTTGCTTATAGGTCAGTTGATCCTTAGTCAGGTGTGTTCATGATAGCAGTGAGGCACTGAAAAGTTAACTGGAAGAGCCATGTGGAGGCATCTTCTCACTGCCTGTCTGGGCTGTGGATGGCCCCAGCTCACCAGGACAGAGTTGAAGGCTGCAGACAAATTCGTTTCCTGCACCTGCAGTATCCTCCCCTCCCCACACACCCTGGAGTTTCTGAATCAGGAGAGCCTCCTCCCGGTCAGCTTCTCCAACCTGGTCCACAAATGCGGGTGAGTGCCCATTTGATAAAATTGGGGGGGGGGGAATGAGTTCTTACAGACTCTCAGCCTCTCAGCCTGATTTCAGACCTGCTTCCCCACCTGCATGCCCATCATGAGGCTGCCAAGTTAGTCTGTCCGGGCCTAGCAGGACACGTGGTCTGCTCTTGACAGGGAGTCTTCAATGCTTTCCAGACTGTATTAAAATATCTCATCTGGTAAAGAGCCTTCTCTCATTCTTTGTCTGGTGGGTCTTTATCATTCTCATTTCTTGGTTATTTTTGTCATCTATCTTGGGAAACGAAGGGGTGTGGCCAATCTACTACTTTAGTTGAAGTGGTTGGTTGTGTTAATCTTTGTAGAGTTGAATTATGTCCCCCACCAAAACAGACATTGATATTCTAACTCCCAGTACCTAGAATGGACCTTATTTGGGGACAGGGTTGTTGCAGATGCCCTGGAGGGTGAGCTTGGGTAGTGTGGACCCTTGATCTAATGTGACTGGTGTCCTTAAAAGAAGAGAAACACAGACACACAGGGAGAACCCCAGGCGAAGATGGAGACAGACACTAGGGATGTGCCCGTAAGCCTAGGAATACGGAAGATCTCCACAGATGCCAGCAAACACCAGGAACTAGAAGAGGCAAGGAAGGGTTCTTCCTGTGTTGGGTCCTACTGACCGACATCTTGATTTTGGGCTTTTTTCCCCCCGGCCTCCAGAATCTGAGAGAATAAATTCCCGTAGTTTCCAGCTGCCTGGCATGTGGTGCTTTAACACAGTCCTAGGGAGCTCATACAGGCCCCTTTTGTGATCATATAAATCACTGGTTTTTTCCACTGTGATGGTTCTAACTGCTTTAGAACTCAGGTTCTCCTCTATCCCAAAATACTCCCTTTCTAGCTTCTTTAGATTGTTACTGCTTTTTTTTTTTTTTTTTTTGATGGTGGAGTTTCTTCCTCCCTCAAATTTCACTTTTTCAACTCTGTGGATTTCATCTGGGCATGCAGCCTGAGGTGAGAATCTAAAACATCCTCTTCTCATAAATGAGCCTCACCTAATTTCCCAAACATTCTTTCCATTCCTATTGACTTGTGAGGTCACCTTTGTACACAGCATTAATTTACATGCGTATAAAGGCATGTTTCCGCTTTATTTATTCCATTCTACTGATCTATTTATTCTGAGGCCATTAAGTCAGTGTTTTAATCATTAAAATGTGTTTTGCTATTTAGTTTCTCCTGGCTGAAATCTTTTTCAGTGTTTTAAAGTTATTCTTATTTGTTCTTCCAGATACCTCTTAGAAAAACTTAAGTTACAAAATAAATACTATTGGGATCTTAGTTACAAATGGGACACATATAAATGACACAAGGACAGGCTGACATTTCTACAAATTCCATAGTTTCTTCATCTGGAAACAATGTACCTCTCTCCATTAATTCACCTACTTTCTACCTCTTAGTAAAGTTCTATAATTTCCATCAGGATCCCTCTATCTAAAACCCCCCAAAAGGTCACTCTGGTACCCCTTTACATTTATAATATAGATCATCAAAATAAAAAAAAAAGCAGCCAGCATTTCCAGGGTGCACCTGGTGCCAGGCACTACTGTAAGCATGCTTTTAAACCTCAGCTCACTAAATGTTTGCAACAACGAATCAGTGACTATTAGCTCTACTTATACCCGGAAAACCTGAGGCAGAGAGACAATTAGTTGAAGGTCATAGCAGTAGAACCCAGTTTCAAACCCATGCAATTTGACTCAGAAGCCATTGTTTCATCTAAAATCAGCATTTTTACTATTCAGCTGTAAAAAGGAATGAGGAAACTTTTTCTATGCTGGTATGAAGAGATTGCCAAGATATCTAGTTAAGTGAGAAGGCAAGATTCTGGACTAGCCTTTGTAAAATGTGGAAGAGGATAATCCCATACATTCACTTGAATGTGAAAATAAAATATTTGGATGGACAAAGCCAGAAATCAGAAAATGAGTGGTTCTCACTCTTGCAGTTGTGTAGGAACCACGTAGTAGAGAGACAAGAGAAGAAGGGGGCCTTTTCACTTAAAAAAAATTTTTTTGAATCAAGTGAATGTATTACCTATTTAAAAAGTTAAATAAAAATTTTAATTTGCAATGAAATCCATAACAGACACTTTGGAGTGAATGAGTGGAGACTTATAAAGGTATTTGGTGGTCTCACTGCGCTGACAATTAGGAGCTGTTTTCCATTATACTTTCAAGATGGTTCTGACCCCTAGGAAAATACACGATTGATTTTATTTATCTTGCTTCCAGGACTTGTATTCCATATACCGAACTTGCTTCTTAATTCTAAGACTTTTCCCATTAATTCTCCCAGATTTTCAGTTAATAGAGAAGGGGCCCCAGGGTTCCATAAATGTGTCTAGACAGATCAGGGATGCAAGTGGGAATGATGAAAACTATGGTGAAGGAAAGAGTGTGTTCTCCATATAAAGACATTAAGTTCCAATTTCTTAAAAACACTGTGTGGGCCAAACAAAACAAGCCCACAGAAGAATCCAGCCCTTGGGATGCCAGTCTGCGGCCTCTGCTTACGTCTTCCCTGTTGCACTACTGGTCACACTTTCCCTCCCCCTCTGTCTCTCAGCTGCACCCCTCGCCCTCCATGCCTTCTTCCAGGCCCACCTGCCCTTGGAAGCTGTCTGGGCTTCTCCAGCCTGCACTGAGCTTCTCTTCTTTCTCCACGCTGTCAGGTTTAGAATCGCTGCAAGTCATAGGGGCGCCCTGAGCCTTTAATATGAAACTGGAGACAGCTAATCCTCCTTCCCGGGTTCCTCCCACCCTTTCTGGCATCCTCCTCTTGTATGGTTAGCGGATTGCAGTGACTGGTCAGCCCACCCATTCTTCCGTGGGTCTAGGAGCAACGTGAACTCAGCAATCAAGTCTGATTCATACCCGAATCCTGGCGCCTGGCACTGAGGAAGCTTGGGAAACCTTATCTGCTGAATGATGATTGCTGTGGGGGCAGGCATTCCAGCTAGCCCACTTATCCAGAACCATGACAAACCTGTGCAGAGCAAGCCAAAGAGGACAGCAGGACCCTTGCCCTTGAAGGACCAGCAGAGCTACCTTGAGGGCCTGTCACTTAGAACAAGCCCTCAAAGATACATGTGTTGGTGGACCTAATGGAGTTTAACATCCATTCAGCCATCAAAACTATAGCCTCAGCAGAGACTAAAGACAAATAAGAGGAAAACTAAGAAGGGGCTTGGAATGGGGGTGAGAAAAGTCTCATAGGGCTTTGTCACCCTGGTAAGGGGCACCCTTGTAGCCCCTCACTGATGTGAATACCCCAACATTTTACCTGTTTTCCCCTCATTTCCCTATCCTGGAGAACCACTTAAAACTTGACCTGGAACTAGAGATCCCTGTAGGCCCTCGCATAGACAATCGCTAAATAAAAACGCCCCAAGGGTTACTTCCATAACATAAGGCACATGCAGGACCCACAGAATATAATCTCCACTAAAGCTGACCAAGATGGCAAAAGACATGGGGAAAACCAACTGCTATGCAAAGAGCAGACTCAACAATGAGAACAAAATACACCAGGAATTTAAAAAAGACTTTAAAATAAAAATGTTTAAAACATTCAACAAGATGAAGGGAGAATTGAAAGAAACCACATGGCAAAAATAGGACGTTGTAGTCTGAAAAGAGCAAACCTGTTTTAACAAGAACTGAAGCGAAATCCTAGAAATCTAAGAGTAAGCTTAGCTTAGACACAAGCAAAGAGAGAATACATGAATAGGAACAATCTGAGGAAATGGGTGAATCTGAGAAGATCACTGGGAATGAAAACAGAAAGAAAAGTAGACAGGAAATATAAAAGAGAAATTAACTAAATGGAGTACAGAACAAGAAGTTCCACAATGAATTGCAAAAGGGAGAATAAAGGAAAAAAATCAAAGACAAGCATCAAAGAGATAATAGCTGAGAATTTTCCAGAATTAGAGTAAAAGCTAAAAGAAGTCCCAGGAACAATAAACTAAAACATCCAGGGAACACAGTGTACCACATTAAAAGAAAAGAAACTTGAATGCTACCAGAAAG
Source organism: Scalopus aquaticus (assembly GCA_004024925.1). Taxonomy (NCBI): domain Eukaryota; kingdom Metazoa; phylum Chordata; class Mammalia; order Eulipotyphla; family Talpidae; genus Scalopus; species Scalopus aquaticus. The sequence goes on from PVIJ01008846.1 coordinate 36,783, forward strand.
AATAGGTAGATTATCCACAGGGATTGACAAGTTAGACTATTTAGGTGCCTGAAGACGATAGAATAATAGCTTCAAAGTGCTAAAGAAAAAGAGGGTGGTCAGAAGGGAGAAGGACCTTCAGCTTGTCCCATTTACTATTCTGCCTCCATATTGCAATCCAGCTGTCAGGTAGTAGGAGGGGAATGTCCAGGTTGCCAGCTTTGTGACCAGCAAGCACTGCCCTCCAACCCCCAGCACACACACTGTGCCCCAGTCACTATCGGCAGCCAAAAAGGAAAGAAGGAAAGTCAATTCTGCTAAATAGACACCAAGGAGAACTTCCTTTGCCCACTCGAGCGCAGCAAAAGTCAGCTAATGAAAATCTGAACAGAAAGTCTCCACAAAAGGGGAAAAGGAAGCCACAGAAAGTGGCAGAGGAAGGTTACCAAGAAGACTTAGATATGGACTTCACATATCTGTTTCTGTGTGTCCATAAATGAGGCTATTTCAGGCCCCAATCCAGTGGGAAACAAAGACATCCCAGACCTATCCTCAAAGTCATTCTTATATATCCCTCTATGTTTCTGTAAATACCAACTTTCTGGAGTTTCAGAAGCATTTTTTTAAAAAAGCAAGGAATCCAACCTTATCCTACACTTTCACACATTTTAAAATTAGTACAAATGCCTTCTTAAGAGGTAAAATCGTGCGCTGATTAATTTCAGTAAAACCATAAACCAGTGGAACCCTGGACTAAGGGATGCTGTTTGATATAAAGGAAACATTCCACAGACTATGAGGGACATTATAAAAACTCCTCTAAAATATACCACCTGAACAATAGTCATTTGGATGACCCATCTTTCACATGTGGTTTCCCCTGCTATTGCTGTTTACATGTCTTCCATGTAGTCTTTTGTGTCCATATCAGAATTACACTCTAGCTGTGGCAATATATCCTGCTAGGGAAGGTTCGGGATTTCCCAAAACCTGTTAAGGTGCTGCTGCAGCTACAATGTGTGAACCATCACATCCATGACCCCAGGGTGCTCCTCACAAAGGGTTTAAGAGTTAGTTATATCAGCAGATTCTGAGCTCTGGTGTCCTCTGTGTGTGGACAAAATGTTCCCATTTTTAAGCTGGAACAAGGGTTGAGAAACTCTTTAATGAAGTGTGGCAACTACATTGTAAAGGGTTTTCAATATTAGCATTCATTGATGTTTGGGTACTGGCCACCAAACAAGATGGTAAAATGAAGACATCGTCACACATCACACAGAGACTAAAGTTATAGCACAGATTCTTACAGAAAGAGCTGCGTAGTGTCTCTTTGAAAGGGATTTGAGTTCATCCCCAGAGGAAATTCAGAAGAATTCCTGGAGTAGTTCGATCGATCGATAGATATAGATAGATAGATATCTACAGATATCTATAGATATATACATATATATAGAGAGATAGGTATCTGTATACATATATTCTAGGAGCATTTGCGAAACAGAAACATCATTGCCCCAGTTTTCTCTCTTTCAACATGATCCTGACTGCCAATGAAGCTCAAGGTGGAGGCCAGAGGAGAGAACAAGTGCCCCTCCATCAAAGCCCCATACCCCCAAAAGTCCCACCCCATAAAGCTCTCCACCCCAAAGCCCTGTCCCTGACCATGTCATCGGAGCAGAGGGAAACATAAACGACATCCCAGGAACTACGTCCTGACCTCTGCACTCTTCACTGGACTTTTTCCAGGCAACCAGCCCAGGGCTTCTTCCCACTCCTTCCACCTGTGTCACCTGCGGCTCATCAGTCAGCACACACGAGACAAAGATGCCACCAAGAATAAGGGGTGGGTGAGAATCCTGGAGGGGGGCTATTGCCCTGGGGGCGAGGCAGGCCCCTCCCGGCGCTCAGCTCTCCCCGGTGGTGGGAAAGGCACTCTCTCCAAGGCCACTGCTCTGGGCAGGAGGTATTTTTAAACAGAGACAAGAAGGAATTTTCAAGAAATAACTGCCTGGCAACAGGAACCGAAGCCCAAGCCCCACACTGGTGACAAACATCCTGTGAGTCCCTAACTGAGACATGACGCCATGCTGTTGCTCTGTGCCCGGCAGACCCACGGAAAGCTGGTGTGACCTCACTCTTCTTTCCGGAAAAAGAGTTATTTTCTTTCCCTTCTCCTGTGTTCAGACGTAACATCACCAATGTAGCTCTTTAAATATCTGTGCCGGAAGGCTATATTTAGTGACTATTTGGCCCTTAAAATGAGCCTGATTTCCTGTGGCAAAAAATTCTCAGCAACAGGAGAGAGGCCCAGAGAATTCTGAGGTGCTGACAAACAGCCTTCAAGCTTGAGATGTTCAGACATTGTCAGAAAAGGAGCTGTTTGCCTTTTCTGATGGGTGACTGGCACCCAAAATAGAGGGATGGAAATCATAAAAAGCGTGCCATGGTCTAAACACTTGTAAAGTTATTCTGGAGATCAGGTTGCCTGGGACAACCATTTGGGGCAAAAATCATGTGTGGTGCAGTCCTCTTCCTGAGAGGCAACCCGGGCATCTCTTCATTCATTCACTCATTCACTCACTCCCTCCCTCCCTCACACACTCACCCACCACATGCACAAAGCTCCCTGTGTGCAAAGCCCAGTCGTCTACAGGAGCTGTAGGCCATGGGACACACAAACATATGGCACACAGGCCATCCCTAGGGGACCTGGAAGGTGGTGGGAACTCCCACTGGGGCCATGGGGTGACATCAGGGTAAGGGACACCCTACCTACATGGGTCGGTGCCCTGGATCTTTCCATTCAACCCACTCAGTGAATCCAGATGTCAGTACCTCATATAACAGATGGGGAACTTTTCCAAGGTCCTCACAAGAACCTTATACAAGACGACTGGTAACAAACTGGAACTGGAACTAAGATTGTTGGACTGCAAAGTGCTTAGCCACATGTGCGGCCCACGGCGACAGGTGGCGGCTGGCAGAAGTCTGGGGGACCTGGTAGGCAGGCCCTACTTACTCCACGTCCGCCTCCACAGCCTAAGCACGGGGAGCAGCTCCTCGCTGAAGTGGGCTGCAGACCCTTTCCCTCCTTAGAGACAGCGTGGACTCTTCCCTCCTCAGAAGCCACCCTGTCCAGTCCTTCTGTGGGGGGGTTCTGTGGTGTCCCCAGGATGACCCAAGGGAGCAAGGGAAAGCAGGTTCACTTAGCCCTGACTCAGGTTTGCTGAGCTCATGCCACTCCCCACCCCCCTTTTTTTAACATTTCAGTTTGAGATAATTTTAGACTTTCAGAAGAACTGCAAAAAATAGTACAGAGTCCCTGGACCTCTTTGCCCAGCTTCCCCTCATATTAACTAACAGCTTACGTAACTGCAGGAAAACCATCCCAACAAAGAGATGCCCCTCGGGCATTAGCTCCGGCACGGTGTCCACTAGCCTTCCACGGTCTCCCCACTACTGTCTTCTTCCTGCTCCAGGCTCAAAGGCAGAACACGACTGGGCCTTTACCTGTCATCTCTCCCTAGATTCCTCCAGTCTGTGACAAATCCCTAGCCTTTCTTGGTCTTATGAGACCTTGACATTTTTGACAAGTTCAAGGTGGTTATTTTATAGAATGTCCCTCAGTTTGGGTTTGATTTTTCTAGTGATTACGTTGAGGTTATACCCTTTGGGCAAAAAAACACAGACTTTACTTAATAACAAGCCACAGCTACATCATTTATGAGTTGATCCCGATTTCTTACAGCCCTATAGACATGTTTATGAGGCCCTGTGTAGTGTGGTTAGACGTGCTCAGTCCCTGCTGGGTACAGGGAAGTTCCCTTCCCTGTGCACCCTAAGTACTTTCCAGCTAGGAGGTTAAGGAAGAAAGCTCCAGACAGCAGCTATCATCACGAGTCTTCATCATCTTTATGAGTCCTCACTTACTTAGTCCCTGCCTGTCCATATTCTCATCTGACCCCAGAATGACAAGAGTGTTAAGTGGTTGCTGCATGTTGGAGAGAGAGAAGTGGATAAATCAGTGACAAGTTCACAAAACTGAGCAAACAGAGAAAATGAGTTACTGCAGGAGTAACCCAGAGTAAGCAGGGAAATGGAAGTATACTGGGGCAGGCTGCCCCCAGCAGTCACAGCTCCTGGTGAAGCTGACACGGAGTTCAGAGTTGGAACTCCAGGCGGGGGTAGGGAAAGTGCTGGTCTTGGAAGTGGAGGGAGCGGATGTGTCAATGAAAGCTCCATCTCTATCTTCCCTAATGGCAGGTTTGTAATAAAGGTTATAAGAAAGCAGTTTAAAGGCTTGAAACTGGTTGCTTCTGGGAAGCAGAGAACAGTTGGGGAAGAAGAAACAGCTAGGGGACTGCTCGCTTTCAGTCACCAGTCTGTAACTATGCAACTCTTGTAACTGTGTACATGTCTACCTTTAATGAAAATAAAATCCCACAATTTATAATGAGCAGACCCAGGGCCCACCCTCAGGGCCGTTGTGCTCCCCTCCCATCTGACCCTGCTTTAAGCTTAGCCTTTCCAGTCTGCACAGTGCTCTTTGCATGCCCTCCATCATCTGAGCTGTCATAGCTGAGCCAATCATGTGCCACAAGGTCTTTCTTGAGGCCTTAGAACCAGGAAGGCAGACTCCTCCAAGCAGACAGTCCACCTGAGCACTGCGCAGAGGGAGGCCAGCACACTCGGGCCACGGCCCAGCACATACCCAGAGACGCTCGGTAATTCCTCCTTTGGCTCTGCACACTGTCCTCTGAAAGAGGTACTTGAAGGCAGGGGGTTGAGAGAAGCATGGGGGGACCATGCTGTGTATGTGCTCAGTTAGATGATCCTCAATTCAGGCTTCAGGATGCAGACAAACCAGGAGAGGGGGACCCATTCATTTACTTATCCAACAGTTGTCAGTGCCCAACACTCGGCCCCTAGGTGACACCTAGGTGTTAGCAAGACTAGGAAGAGGGTAACAATTAGCCGATATTTCTGAGTGCTCACTACATGGGAGGCAATGTGTAAAGTGCTTTTCATGCATTTTGTCATTTAATCCTTTCAACAGGTAGGTATTTTTATGACTGTAAATACTCTTTCAACAGATATCAACATCATTGATGCAGATTAACTTATACCCCCCAGTATCTCTAAGCAGTCTGCCCGAGACCAACAGCAGGTGAGCTGCCTGGGCCTGAAGTCCCTGCTCACAAACGTTATAGTCTGGAGCACAACGTGGACGCAGACACGGCTATGTCCGCCTCAAATTCAGGCACTGACTTTCAGTAGGGACCCTGGGCAAGCAGTTTTTCTTTTCTAATCCTCTAGGAAACTAGATTGAATCAGAGGCCACACCTCAGATAACAACAAGAACCAGGGAGGTCAGAGCAGTGCATTAAGCAAGCCAGTGAGAGACAACAGGGAGTGGTAGAGACTGTGGAAAACCTAACCAGTGTTTACATACTGGCTATTATTTTTCAAATTATTTTAAAAATTGAAAGAAATACCTGCTGCTGCCAGTTTGAACCTCTCCTATCCCTTCCAGTGCTAACATCTCTTAAGTCAAATAAGATTCAGCAGATTGGGCCACAGGTTTACTGCAACAGTATCATTTCAGACACCCTATATGGCCTTTGACTTAATGTCAAAGAGTTTTTCTGGCAAACGATCTTTGTTATATGCTACAACCAAGGCCTAATGAGCAAATACCAGGAAGACCAGGATCAGGCGATAGCCCGGAGTCGTGCAGTGCTCAACCTGTGCAGATGTACCTGGACGAACTATGAAGACGGCAGAAAATGGTGCCTGGGCAGAAGTGACCGACTGCAAAGGCTTCTCAGTGGGTAAGTTTTCTGAGTGAGTGACTTTGGAAGGTCAGTTTTTTGGGAGGGACATAAGCCCATCTGACCAACACCAAAGAAGCTGAGGCGGAAAGAGAGGGGAAAGCCACACAGAATTCAGCATCCAAAGCTAAGAATCAGGATGGCAAAACTGGCATATACAGGGCCAGGTCTTGTGACAAGGCTGTCAGCTCCAACAAGGCTGCTTCCTCAGGAACTCCCCTTTCATGGAATCACAAATTCTCTAATCCTTTGTGCAATCTCATTCAAGGCCTCATTTTAGAGATCCTGATTAAATAACTGTAGAGAGCAGGACCATGGCAGAACAGAGAGACCCACGGAGAAGCAAGGCTTCCCAATTCTTAACCCTGAGTTCCTGGCTGCTCTCAGCTAAGCCCAGGAGCACCAGGATGTTCCAGATCACCACTGTGAGTATCAGAATGCAGCAGGCCCACCCTGAGGGAAGCCACTGGCTTAGTCCCACCTCTGCTTCCTGACTTTAAATCAGCTCTCTCTGCATCAGAGACACCTCCGTGATCCCACAGTAACACTGGGATTTCCCACCTGCCTTTCTTAATAGACAGCACGGCACTTGATCAAAAGATTCTTTTAAGGTTAAGTAAATTATATCTGTGATCCTCAAACTTGGAACTGCACCAAAGAACTCCATGGCCCAGCAGGAAAGAATGTTTTGAACAGGCTGCTGAATTGTTTTTCCAGAATAAAACCTGTGTGAATAAGTGCCAAGTGTGGAAATCCAATGTGTTCTTAATGGCGATGACAGGCATGAATGAAGTAACATTGTTGTCCCTCTAGGTCTGAAAGGGGGGCCTGTCTGTGCAGCCAGGCATGGGCTCCATCAGGCCTTCTGCCCCGGAGCACTAGTTACCTGTTACCATTTCGCATGAGCTTTTACTGCTGCTGAAGCAAATGATCACAAACTTAGCAGCTTAAGACAACACTCACTGATCATCTCCCAGTTCTGTAGGTCAGAAGGCCAACACCGTCTCACTGGGCTAAAATCAAGGTATCAATGGGCTGCCTTTCTTACTAGAAGCTCTGGGCAAGGGCAAATGTAACTTCCAGGTTCATTCTGATGCTTGTAGAATCCAACTCCCTGCAATCAGAGAACTGAGGTGCCCATGCCCTTGCTGGTGGCCAGCTAGAGGCCACCCTTAGCTCCTAGAGTCTCTGCATGCGGGTCTCTACATCTCAGAGCCAGCAATGGCATGTCGAATTCTTCTCGTGCTTGGAATTTCTCTGACATCCCCTTCTGCCACATCTCTCTTCTGCTTGCAGGCAAAGAAGGTTCTGTGATTAGGTTACTCCCTAACCCCCAGCTAGTCCAGGTTCCTCTTTCTACCTTAAGGTTCTTAATTTCATCTGCAAAGATCCTTTAATCATGTAATAACATATTTACAGATGGATATGTTGAGGAGGGAAGAGGGCATTATTCTGTCTACTGCATCCCATTTCACACTAAGTCACAGAAAGAACATTCATCAGCCGAAGGGTGGAACATGAATGGCAACTATTGGCCCCCAGTCCTCTGGGTCTGGGTGTGCCAAGGCTGGCCATGAGAGCTTTTCTCTGTAACTATGTCCCGCCCATGGAATTCTCCACTGCTAAAACACACTCACCATTATCGTACCAATATTGCCAAATCTTTTAATTAATTCCAATGCGTTTCAAGTCAAATACATTGACCTCTGGGCTGGGCACCTATTGTGGAGTAAGAATTGGGCCTATTCCAGTCTCTGTTATAGTAACGATTAAATAAAGTGATCAGATTGTTAGCATGCATCATTAGTTCATTCAGGGAACATTTACAGAGGTCCTACTAGGTGTCAAGTATTGCCCCGGGGTGGGGAGGCCTACAAAGAAAGTTAGATTCCAGGGATCCTTACAGTCCAGTGTGGAACAAAGGCCCAGAGGAGCACAGTATGACATACAGCATGACAAAACTATGGGACACAGATATACCATCAAATACATCTGCTTGGAAGAGTGGTAGAAACTTCCCAGAGGTGGTGGGCTGTACCACAGGGAGACCGGTGGGACATCAGGGCTGGCAAGGTTTGGCTCTGTGCTATCCATGCCAAAGAGCTTGGGTTTCAGCTTAGACTAATACAAAACGGGGGTTTTTAAAACATAGAGTGATACAAGCAGTTGTACCTTTTGAATCTGAACTCTGACAGCCAAGAAGAGGTTAGATTCCATGTGGGTAGAGAAGCAGGGCAGGAAGGCCACTTGGGCACTGCAATACATATAAGTAGGAATGATATGGAGAGCAATCAAGGAGACTGAAAGTAGGTCCTCATGACCAGCTGCAGGGGGGCAGAGAGCTGTGTCAAGAAGACTCGTTTGGAATGGTCAGGGATGTGCACCCACTGAGATTCTCTGAAACTAAGAACATGGGAGAGTGAGCGGGTTTGTGGAAGGTTTAGGTGTGCTGGGATTTTCTTAGCTGCACATGGGCCTAGACTATACAGGGAGGTCCCCTCAAGGGACAGGAGATCTCCAGTCGCTTTCAAGCATGAGTCAGGGAGCTGACATTCAACAAGAAATCCCCTGAGAACTACCCACAGTTAGGGTAGAGAGCTGGTTTCCTCAGGGGCCCACTTGGTGACTTGAATCGTGCTCTTTTACTTCCAGATTCAGGGTCAGTTCATTGGGGCTCGGAGTTCAGAAGCAGGATCCAGTGTGGCTGGTGCTCATTCAGTCCTTTACCCTCAATAGTTGACCCATTACCCCACAAACCCTCATCCAGAGGTGCTCAGGCCAGGAAAGTGAGTTTACAAAGGAGAATAAGGAAGCCCACATATATTGTTTTGAATGCCTACTATGTGCCAAGTCATGAGAGAGCGAGCCTTGGGCTGACTGGTCACTAAGAGGAGTTGGTCTGGGTCTGGCTCAGAGAAGAAACCATGCAGCTTATGCCCGTGTCTCTCCTGAAGAATTATGGAAAGTGGGAGAGAAGAATGTAGCATCAGACAAGACAGAACCAAGGAAAACCATAGAAACCATCTGCTTCTAGTTCAATAAGGGAGAGAGGGAACCAAGAGAGGAGTAAGGCATAGTACACAGCATCGCGCAACCTAAGAAGTGTCACTGTGGGCTGGCCTTAGGGACAAGCAGGCAGAGACTGCAAAGAAGCACTGTGGGAAGGATCCCAGGTAACAGTTCCTAAGCTTCCAAAATCTCCTCGTGCTCTATTATGGCTCCATCATGCATAACATAATCTAAATCTCTGGAACATTGTCAAGCCTGAGGTTATGTGTTGCAGAACTCCACCACCTAGGTCTTTGTTTTTATTCAAAAACAAGAGCTGGAGACACTTTCTTCTCTACTCTCTTTGAGGGCTTTTAATTACCTAATTTATTTTGTAATCAACACACACCCTGAGCCCTAGCTGGTGTAAAGCCCTCTGCTAGACGCTAGAGCTGAGTGAGACTGGGACCGGTCTGCCACCAAGGGAGGTAGACACAAGACAGAGATGAATGGAAGCCGAGGACAACATGCTAAGTGTGGGCTAATGATAGGTCTCAGCCTCACAGCTACGTGTCACAGCAGTGCTGGAATATGCTGCTTGCATATGCATGATTCATAAATCAAAAGCTTCCCAGTTCCAGGGCAGCATCAGAAGTGCTACCACGGGGGAGGCTGCATTTGAGAGCAGCCTCGAAGGGTGGGTGGATGCGTAAGTGGCAGCTTCTTCGCCCTGGGAGGAGTTTTTTTTAAACCTTTTGTATTCTGAAATAGAATGTAAATATAGAAAGCTGCACAAAATGAAAATGCACTGCTTAATGAATGATCATAAACCACCAGCCAGGTCAATAAGCTGACAGCAGAACCTCAGGAATCCCTTTGCAGTCCAGGGACCACTGACCGAGGGTAAAGGGGTACGGGTACTCTGGTGGTGCGGGTGGTGTGGTAACACATATCTGGGGAGGGCTGAACCTATTCCCCTAAGTCATATACAGTGTTGTGAACAGTGTTACTTCAATAAAGGGAGAAGAAAAAAAATTCCCCTTATACACCCTCCCAATCACTAACCTCTGTACCCAAGGATAACCTCAACCTGGATTTTATGGTGACCAATCCCTTTTTTCTTTACAGTTTTACATTGAACCAGCATCTCCAAATACCAGTTTTGCTTTGGCTATTTTTTGAACCTAATATAAATGAATGCATCCAGAAAGAGTCCTCTTGGGTCTGCCTTTACTTCACTCAATACTATGTTTGTAAAATGCATTCATGCTGTTGAATATAAAAAATTTATTCATTTTCATTGGTGTGTAGTATCCCAGTGAAAGACTATATTGCAATTTATTAATCCCCCTTACAGTTGGTGAATTTGGGCATTGTTTCCAGTTGGGGTCTATTACAAAACATAATTATGAATGGCCTCCTTGCACGTGTGTGCACTTCTGTTGGACAGCTATCTAGCAGAGGAGTTGCTGGGTTATTGAGTCTGCAAATCTCAATTTTAGGATAATACCAGACTGCTTTCCAATGTGGTTGCACCAGTGCACAGCCCCATTAGCATAAACATCTTCATTGAGCCACATCCTTGTCAACACTTGTCACTGTCAGGTTTTGTTTTGTTTTTTTATTTTAGCCATCCTGATGGGTATATAGTAGTAGCTCATTTTTATTTGCATTTCCTTGACTACTAATGAAGTTGGACACATTTCATATATTTACTGGTCATTTGTTTAGCTTCTTTTGTGAAATTACACTTCTTGTTTTTGTTTTTAATCTTCATTTAAGTTTTTTACATACTCTGGATACAGGTCCTCTGATGGTTATGTGTGTTGCAAAAGACTTCCTTGAGGAATCTTAAACGTCCAAGTAAGTCAACTGGAAAAGATTCAGAAAAATCAAATCTTTGTACCTTTTCCAAGTGACCAGTCCCAGACCAAGTTTCAGCTCTGAAGGCAGATGTGGGAAGTACAACATTTGAGATCAAATCCTCTGGGTTCAAGTCTCAGTTGGTCACTTCCTGAATTCTCCCAGGCAAGTCATCTGAGCTCTCTGGGCCTCAGCATCCATACTCGAGAATGACCACAATCACTGCCTGGTTGTTTGTGGTCAAAAAGAAGTTATGTATAAATGTGCTTTATAAACTGCAAACAGTGTGGTGTTCGCTGCTGTTATGCTTGAAGCAATCAGCCAGGCCGGCTTCCTGAAGGGCCCAGGCCAGCTTCCGGAGCTGCCCCACTGTGTTAACAGCAGAGGTGGTGACAGTAGCCTTTCAGATCCAAGAAAATTCTGCTCTCATTTCCACTGTCTGGCCCAAAGGACACCTCAAATCCCCATCCTACTCCCCACACAGTGTCAAACTGTACTGCCCATAAGCTGGGAACAGGACTCCTCCCTGCCTGCACAGGCAGGAAAACAGGAAGCAGCCCCCACCCTGCCAGGGGGTGGGGCGGACAAGCTCCCTTTCCTAGGTGGGCATCTCTCCAGGCCTTCAATCCTCTCGAGGCAGGAGAAGCACTGGCTGCCAGTCCACCCTGCCACTGCACCAGGCTGTGCCCTGTACCCCACCTAGATCTCCTCCACACTTCGTCCTGAGGTAGTAAGGGGGCCAGGGGATGGGGGCATGAAACAGTTCACATAGATGCTTGCACCAGTGCTAGGCAACGAATCCCTCCAGTGCCCCAGTGGGGCTGGAAATCTAGTCTCCTTGCCCACAGGGACACTGCTGTCTCTTCCTAAGGTCGCCATCCTCTTGTGAGCCCCGCCTCACTGGTACCCAGACCCCACCCCACATACAGGGGTATTTGGAAACGCCTTTCCAGAGAGAAGCTGAGAGCTCAGAAGAAACACACGTCCTTATTCATGTCCTTACTCCACAGCGGAAAGCTTGCTCTATTGTAGGGATTTTATAAGCTAAAGTATTTGAGAACTAGAAGGAGTCACAGATATATTTTCCAGCTCCTTCATCTCAAATGAGAAATCAGAGCCAGAACTAGATTTCCTCACACTCCGGGGAGAGCTTTCCTGTGATGCTACTTTCATTTTACCATCCCCATGCCCTGCTGTGCCCTGCTACCGCCATCACCATATTCAGGTGCCTGGGACACTAGGCCAGTTACTCTCCCTTGCTGGTAAGATCTTTGAGCTTGGAAAGGTTGCACCTGAGCCAGAAAGAAGCCCCGGGAAGGTCCAGACCACATTTGAGGAGTGTTTATTCAATGTTCTGAACTTCACAGAAATTCAAATAATTGACCTTGAGCCCTAATTCTGTTTCTAGACTCTGCAGGCTCTCTCCTCAGGGAGCTGGGCAGGGATCCCCTGGCACCCTGGGTGCACAGACCTGGCATACAAGGCAGGCACATCGCAAGAATTAATCACCAGAGAAATCAAAGGAGACAGAGGGAGAATCTCCAAAATGTGCAAAGGAAAAGTACTTTGCAAGCAGGGACCTGCCTGTAGCGCCCAGGCCCCCTGTACATAATCCAACTGTTTGACACTCACACATTTGGCAAACAGGCCCCAGCGTCTGCCTCACGCAAGGGCCTTGTAGGCACTGAGGCCCAGATCCTGCCTCCCAGAGCTGACAGTCTGGAAGGGAAGCCAAGAAGTGGGCTTGGCTGAATGAGAGACATACAGTAGCTAAGGGCCCCTGCTCACTTGAAGACATGACCCAGCAGGGACCAGACTGCAGGGGCTGGCGGGTGGTGGGACGCCGCCTAAGTTCAGGCCTGAATAGGAAAGCGACCCTGATAGTGTCACATCACATAGGGTCTCTGGGGAGCCAGCAAAGCTTCTTGATAAAAGGGAGTTACAGAAGCAGGGCTGAGCTCTGGGGATAATCCATCTAGCACTGGGCTATTTGGGAAGCAGGAGATGAGATTACGACAATGAAGGCAGGAGGTAACAAGAGCAGGAGCACAGCAAGGAGGGCTGGATACCAGACACATCACAGAACAGGGTGCCACTGCGAGGACAAGTGGAGGGGGGTTGGGGACGGGGCAGGCCTCAGCACCACGACAGGGACATGATGAGGACCAATGGCCAGACATGGGCCTCTAGAGGCTGGGCTGCCCAAGTTGAGTTCAGGGTGTATGTGGTTTGGGGGATGGGTCAGAGTCCACTGAGAAGTGGGCCACAAGCTGGGAAGTCAGGAGGGAGATGTGGGGAGTTGGCATCACGGAGCTGAGGACAAAAACCATCAGGTGGAAGGGAGGATGGGGGAAGTAGACAGGCGATAAAGAAAAAGTGGGGTGAGGTCAGTGCCCTGGGAACCCAACAGTCAGGAAGGAGGAAGACAGTGGGAAGGGGCCGGGCAGTGGGGATGGCCATTGTGGAAAGCCAGGCTCTGCAGATGGTTCCCCAGGCTGAAGTCCCGCTGTCACTCACTTAAGAATCTTGAGCTAAAGACGAACCCTGCTTATTTCAACCTTGTCATCTGTAAAACAGAGCTTAGAATTCCTAAACTTGTGGCTTGTATTGAAAAGAGTGGCCCAGGAAGGCCATCACCACTGGCACATGGAAGCTGTGCTATTGTCATGAAAGCTGACTATTGTCATGCGCACCAGTGGGAGGACACCGGGAGAGAACAACCTGAATGCAGAGAAAGCTCCGAGCACCCTTCTAGGTGATGAATACCAATGAAGGGAGCAAGGAGGGGACCGGAGAACACCTTTTATCTAAGAAGCCATCCTGGGCAGTCACAACATTGTTGCCTTTTAATCCAACCCCCAAATCTTCCAGCTGGTGAATCGAAGGCTGAGCATGTGCTGAAGATGATGAGCAAGATGGAAGAAACACCCTTCCAACTTAAATACGGAGAAGAGGACTCAGTCAGCTGATTTGGAAGCCCTGGCTTCAATGTTTACTTACTGTGTGACCTTGGACAAGTCACTTGGCCCCTCTGAGCCTGAACTATTAACTAACCTAATAGTTATAAATCACCCAGCATATTGTCAGTACCCAGAAGAACCTCCACAATATCTATTTCTGTCTCTTCCTCTCTAGAACCCAAGTCTCAAGGCTCTTCCTAGCGCATGATTTTCTAGGATCCTATACTCTGTGGAGGGTACGACTCAAGAGCATGTGACTCTCGGAGGTTCATCTTTGTTTCTATGGCCCTGTCGTCTCCTCCATCCCAGCATTCACAGAGCAGAGCTGCACAAACCACAGTGTGCACAGGACTGAGGCTCTGACTGAGATGCAGGCCCCGACCTGGTAGCTACGTGGCTAATAGCGCCTGCAGTCCCGGAGCTGAGGCTCCTCTGCCCTCCTTGTAAAGAAGCCCCTGCAGCAGCAGCGGCAGCGGCCGTTCCACCTCCCTGCTGACCTACGAGCTCCTCTGGGTGGGTGTCTCTATCTTACTCATCTCTGTGTCCCCTCCACGGTCTGTGCTCACTAAACGGATGTCAAGAAAAGAAACAAGCCTTAGAAAAAACCATTTTAAAGCTAAGTAAATACAGACAGGGTATTTTATCTGTCTGGAGCGGCAGCCCTCCTGGGTCATTCCAGAATCACCCTGTGTGAGGTCAGCGTGATAGCTGAGAGCTGCAGCCTGGAGCCCTGAGTTTGAACACTGATCCTTTTACCCACCAGCTGGTAACCCTGGACAAGTCACCAAGCTCACATCCATACGGTGAGGACAAGAGCACCTGGCACTGTGTCACCCAGTGATGGCACCACATGCTTCATAAGCTCTAAAGTGCAAGGTGCCCTATCTGAGCAGGTTTTTTTTGAGAGCAAGAACTACTTTTCATTCCTCTAAAGCCTGAAAGTGGTCTGTGATGGGTAGGGTGGGGGATGCACCAAAGGTCTGGCTGGAGATGGGGATGGTGACAGGTGGGCCCTGGGACAGAGCCAGGTAAAGTGCCAGGGTGCCAAGAAATTGAGGAGGGAAGGGTTCCAGGAAGAGGCCAGCAGGGAAGCAGAGACAAGGCAGGTCAATCAGGGTCCTCTGATGGACCTGGGCCAGGGCTCTCGACAGAGGACCAAGCAGGAGCAAACTTGAGGCGATTAGGAAAAACATCACTTACAGGAGTCCCCTCTAGACCAGAGCTGAGGTACCCACCCACCCAGCAGGCCAGGGCTCCCCGGCAGGAGCTAACCAGTCATTTCCTACCCTTCACTAAACCAGTGCATGCCTCACAAGGCTCAGACATCTTAAGGACATAGGCAAGAGCAAGACACAGTCCTGCCTTCTAGAAGCGCATAGTTTACCGAGGGTAGCACAGAGATAACGGCAACCATACAAGGGAGCAGCACTGGGAGAGGCCTTCAGGGCCATGAGTGGCCAGTTCTGCTCCTATCACCACCTCCACCAATGGGTCTCTTCCTCACCCATCTCTGGATGTTTCTTCTTCGTGCCATTCCTCATTACTGGACCACTCCATCCCCTCTCTTCCACTCAGCAAGTACCAACCCAAGCTGAAAGGCAGTTCAGTCATTGGTGAGGGCTCCCAACCGCTTCCTGTTACCGCAGCCTGTACTTTAGCAAGAGCTGCTGGTAATTATCATATTACCTAGTAACTCTTCTGTTCCTCTACTGAAGAGTTAATCATAGCTTGCGCTATTACACTTCTGCTTTCTTATGTCTCATTTCCCCAGTCAGATTATAGCAATAATCATTGAAATAGTGTTCCACCATTTATAAAGTACCTTATGCATATTATTCAATTTAAACCTCACAATAAACCTGTGATAGAATTATCTTTATTTTACAAAAAGGAACCCAAGGCTTAGATAAGCTAATTTACCAGAGGTCACACAGCCTGTCCATGTACTTGGGTATAAAATTCAAACCTCTTTTAGCTCCAGTGTTAGGGCTCTGCCCAAATCTCAGAGGCAATTCAAGGCAGAGCTTGAGGTTAGGAACAACTGTGTGTCCTTGGGCAGGTTACTTAACCTCTCTGTGTCTCAATTTCCTCAAGGTAAAATGTGACTGATATCCACCTCACAGGTCTCTCAAGATTAAAAAAAGGTAATACAATAAAGTACTGAGAAAAATATCAAACACAATAATTAATTATAGTTATTATTGCCTCGGCTGATTTTCATGGTCTCTTAACTCATTAAACTTTTTTCCTAACTCACTTTTATATCTCGTAATACACTTGACAGAGAGTCATAAAGGAAATAAATTTTCAGAGACTGACAAATGCTAAGTTGTAGGATTGTTCCTTTTTTTTTTTTTCTTCATCTCCTAGCACCCTGATAGTTTGAACAACAGGAAAACTCTTTTCCTGCTCTGGTCCACCCCACATCACTCCCCTTCATGCCCCCAACAACCACTAGATAAAATTTGGTCAATTACAAGCATTTCACAGAATGTAAAGTACTGGAAAACTCTGACCTAGACTGTCCTTGTTGGGCTGTCCCTGGATAGCTAGGGGAGTCAGTCATGGGTGGAAACTTTCACAAACCTAATTTCTATCATTCTTTTTTTTTTCCTAATTTCTATTATTCTAATGGGTCCAAGTTTTAGGCGTATTTCTCTTTTGCTTCAGTTTTCATTTATTTGAGACTGGATGGAATGGGTTACCATAAAATAACACCAATTTATTTTCCTCTTCTATTGCAAAAAAAGGAAATTCATAGTCTCCCGGAGTAAGAAGTCTCATGTGACTAGGCAGCTAGTTGAGGCAGTGCCATCCAGGACAGATGGACAGACAGAAAGTTTCCTCCTTTTTGGCCATCCTGTCCACAAAGCCAGAGAATAAGCCTCAAACCACCTGGACCTTGGGAGAGAGAAGTGAGTGGCTATCTCTTCCATCCTGCCTGGGGTGGGATGATGCAGGAGGGGACCTCCCTACTTACATCACACAGACACACTGCCACGGGCCAGGAAAGAGGAGGATGACGTCCCAGGAGTGAAAAGCTTGATTCTTTGCATAGTTCCAAATAGAGAACACTGAGTCAGGTCCTCACAGGCTTTTCTATCTAAAAACCCAAGCTCTTCCCTCACAGGATTCTGTGTTGGGGGGCATGGCAGAAAACAGCAGGGTGACCAGACTCTGGCAGGGAGGCCCTGCTGGATCTTCAAAGGCTCCACTCTGAGAATAGAAGTGAAGAACAAATCTGCCCTCACAACTTTGGCACTGGGATTAAAAGAAGTGCTGCATCCTTTGAAATGGATTTTGCATACAAACGAGCTGATGAACACCATAAACATGTCAGCTTTATTCAGCCAAATCAATACAGCAGGCATTAAGGCTCTTGAGGTAAAAATGGATTGCGGCTTTTTGTTGATGACACTGAGGAATTTTGGCCCCCAGCCCTGGTCAGGCTGCACAAATAGGGCAGTCTGCTTGTTAGCTGTCAGGGACATCTTGGGGGTTGAAACCAAAACCCCAAGTCAGGGTCTGGGCACCCACCACTGGGCAGCTTGTCCAGACCAGCGGTGGGGCTATCTGGCCAGGAGCCTCAAGTCCTGCCCTTGGCTGCCCCCCTCTTCCAGCCCCCCAGGCATTTTCCAAGCTTGTCACACTTCGAATTTCCTACATTCCTTCTTACAGCTCAGACCTCTTCGGCCCGGGCCTCAGAGGGGCCGACAGCTGGGGGTAGTATGAGCCAAGCATGAGGCACCAGGAAGGGGGTATTTAGGGATGGGGGACAGGCGGGGTTGTCACTGTAACCGGAAAGCAATCGCCAAGGGAGGAAAGGGTTCCCGGCTCTTCACATCTCAAATTCAGCACCCCACTTTCCGCCCCCGCACTTTCTTCTCCAAGTGCCCAGCCAAAGCGCTTTCCCGGCCTAGGGGCATCCCTTCCATTCGTCCCCTTTCCGGTTCCTTCCCCTTACCTCCCTTGACCCATGCCCAGCTTTTGCTGGGACCAGCTTCATTCCGCCGCGCCGCACGGATCTTGCCAGCTCCTCGGAGCCACCCTGCCCTTTCCCCCAGGCTGGCAAGGATGCCTGGGTCCCCGACCTTCCCGGGACCGCCCAGAACTACGCACCAGATGTCCTCTCCGCTGCCCCCTTGCTAGATCCTTCCCTGGGTCTGCAAGACTCCTCCTCCTGTCCCAGCCCCTCCGGGACACTGCGTCTCTCGGGATGTCCAGCCACGCACGCCCAAGGGTCCCCCGGTCCTCACCTGAGTCCGCTCGAAGCTCTCCCGCTCAGCCGCCTCCACCCCCGCGCCGACCGCGCGCCGGCTCAGCACCTTGGGCAGCGGGTTGGGCACCTGCTTCATGGAGCTGGTCATCCGGTCCATGTCGCCTCGCCGACCAGAGTCAGGGGCCCTCGACCGCCCGGGGATCCCCACGGTGCCGCCCGCCCCGCCCTACCCGCTGGGATCCGGCGCTAACGGGATAGCTTCCGCCCTCATTGGCTGGCAGAGGTGCTACTCTCCGAGGCCCCGCCCCCGCCCAGAGGCTTCCCCGCCCGCCCCCGCCCCCTCCGGAGACCCCCGCCTCGCCCCGCCCTACTGGGCCCTCGGGATCGCAAGGCGCGCGGTGACCGGCCCACCGGCCTGTCCGTTACGGGTTTCCACCACCTCTGGCGGGGGCGGGGCCTTGGAGCTGCCCTGACCTGCCCTCGCACGCCCCTCCTCCCACGCCCGGCCAGCCGCCGTTCCCACCCCGGCCCGCGCCCGCCCACTCCCGGAGAGTAGGTCCCTCCCGCTGGGGGCGCGGCGTGTCCCGGCGAGGAGCTGGGGGCGCGCAGGTCCTGGACCCGGGCCTCTCTCAGGGAATCCGGATCCTCCTGGGAATATCCTGTTTACTCCTTTCGGACCGGGGAAGAGAGAGCGTGGCACGAACCGCTCGGCGGCCGGAGCCCCGGGCAGCGCTGCCCCTGGTTCCCCAAGGAAGGGTCAACGTCTGCTGGATCTGTCGGACGCGGGTGGCGGCCCCACCCAGCTTGTCTGCTTCCTCCCTCTTCCTGCCCCTGCGCGGAGCCCCTGCCTGTCCTCTTGTAAGATCACAGACCCGGGAGCGCTGGGCTGGCTCAGTGGGAACCACCCGCACCTTCTTTCCAAACCTCTCATCATCCGGCCCGGGCCTGAACGTGTTCTTTGGTGGAAATCCCTGTTTATCCTGCCTCTGGGCCACCCCGCCCATCCTGCCCAGACGTCAACTTAGAGCCCGGACTGGCAGGAGGAAGTGTGATCCTTATCGGAGATGCTGGAAGGTTTTCCGTTAATCGCCAATTTATTGGCGTGTTTTTAAATAGCTATGAAAGTCAAATTAAAACCATTTTTAAAACTTCAAGAGGTTTTGATAAAAATCACACATTCAAGAGAGAAGTGAAAGATAGGGTGGGCCTTTGCAGGCCTGGGGAGGCACTGAAGCCTTTTGCTCAAACCTGTGCTTTGCTGGTCTGGTTTTGTTTGGACAGAATTACAGGGGCGAGAGGTACCCATGGGGAGAATCCAGCAGCAGGTGAGGGACGATGAGTGCGGACACTACGATGGAGAGGAGGGAAAGTCCTGTGGGAGCGGCCAGTCCTATGAGAGGTTGTGTAATTAGGCTCTTGGGACTAGGGAGGGGGCAGCTGTGGGGTCAGAGTTTAGAAAGGGTGTCAAATGAAAGGAAGGGGGACTATTTTGAGGCTATATTTGCAGAGGGAAACACTGGTCTCACCTTTGTTTAAATCGTGTTTACATGGGAGGCTTTGGGAGTGGCCCCTTTTGGGTTCCTCTGGGAAGAGGTTAGCTGTCACCTTGTTTTCCAGACTTTGAGGGACAGTGCAAATGACATTAACCCAGGAGGGAGTGAGGCAGGGAGCTGGTTGAGGTAGAGAAGCTAACTTCTGTCTTAGACAGCAATGTCCAGCATAGTCATGGCCATTAGTGTGGGTGGTGACAGGGGATGGGGGGGCGGACAGGAGACAGAAGGAGGACTAAGGTCAAGAGGGGAGAGCCCCACAGAGGGGCATCCATAAACTCTGGCTCTGTTGGGAGATAGCTGAGGGTGTGCTGGGCACTGTTTGGGGCTGTCGATGTGTAACAGGAAAGGGATCGCATACCGGAAGGGCTGAGACTATGTACAATGATGTGGCCTGGTTTAAGGGGATCAACCAGGGAGGGTGAAGCACCTAGAAATTAGAATAATGGGAGACTGGACCAGCCCTGGACCAGAAGGAACAAGGGGAAATGGGCTGTACTGGGCCCATTTGAGCTCTAGTCATGGGACAGGAGGTACCTGACAAGACCAGTGGCCTTCGGTAGAAAACCAGTCCCTGGGACTGGCCCCAATTTCTCTTTCTTTCCAATGATTTCTCACTAGTGCGTCCCACTGACCAAAGCAGTGTAAGTTCTAGGGTAATGGTGATGCTTCAGTACTGCCTGCTCCCATTAAGGAGTTCAACAGACTGAAGGTTTGGTGTGGAGGGGTCTTGGGAGGTTCCCAGAGCCAGGGGCTCTTTGGTGTATACCTACAAGGAAAACAAATGAGATTCAGAATATTACCTCCCTGTGCCCATTCTTAATCCTGCCCTTACCTCATGCTCTACCTAGCTAAAGAGTGATTTATGACCCTTTGCCAAGAGTGTATGGCTTCAATAAACATGGGCCCTTTAAACAGGGATCAAGGGATCAGCCTACTTATTATAATAAACCAGAGTAGGAATCAGGAATTTGTGGTTTGGAAGCACCCTGTGGAGGAAGACTCCAGCAAGTTACCTTCCTCTGAAACTCAGAGTGGCTTCCAAAGAAGACTTTCACACTTATTATAGCAGCAAACCCTTGGAAGGCAAAGGGAAGCACCCCCCTCCCCCAACTCCCTCAGGACACAGACTACGGGACTCTGCTGGTTTCCTTACTACTTCTCCCAGCAATGTGGGAACACCTGTCTTATGCCTTCTAGAGTCAACATATAAAAATTCAATTTTTAAAAATATGTAAGTAATTAACAAAAACATATTGAAATTTGAAAAACAATTTCATATGCAATAGCATAAAAAATGCGAAGTGCTTAGGGTCAGTCTTACAAAAGATGTGAAGGACTATCAAACATTGCTGGAAGAAAATGAAGACAAATAATGGAGACACAGATCTGAGACTCAATTTTGTTAAGATGCTAGTTGTCCCCAAATGGACCCTCAGATTCCATGCAATTCTGATGAAAATCCCAGCAAGCTTTTTTCAGAAACCAAGCTAGTTATAAAATTTACCTGAGAAGGTAAAGGATCCAGAATATCCAAAACACCTTTGAAAAAGAAATCATTTCAAGTACTCATATTACAAGATCAAGATTTATTATAAAACTACAGTAATCACAATAAAGTGGTACTAATAAAAAAAAAGTAGACAGAGTCCGGAATGTGTATTGTCCACAAGGCATCAATGGAAGAAAGACAACTTTGTTTTTTTTTTTTTTTTTTTTGCGTAGCAGGAACTGGGGTATAGGACAGAGGTGTGGGGGGCGGGGCATGAGAGGATGCACCAGAGACTAACTGGGGAGAAGAGCAGGCAGATTTACTGAAATACACTGCTGAGGGGAGCAGCAGGTGAGACAAGAGAGGTTTGCTTCACCATATGTGGGTTAGCTCCCTGGTGTGGGTGGGAATTAAACTCAGGTGGCAGGGAGATAGCCTGAGACTTAACCCTTAGGCCACCCTGGAGGAGCCTTTCAACAAATTGGATAACCATATGCAATAAACAATAGGATAACCATATGCAAAAATCCCAAAAGAGACCCAACTTAAAATCCTTTTCTCACTCCATATATAAAAATCAACTCATGATGAATCATAGACTTTAATTTAAAAAAGTGAAGACTATAAAACTTAGAAAATAGGATGAAAACTTAGTGACTGGATTTGGCACAGTTTTTTAAAAAAATACATCAAAAGCAGCAGACCTCTCCTGTCTTGCCCGCTGCTCCCCTCAGCAGTGTATTTCAGTAGCTCTGCCTGTTCTGCTCCCCACTTTGTCTCTGGTAAATCCTCTCAACACTCCCCCCACACAATTCTGGCCTACACCCTAGCTCTTGTATGCATAAATAAATAAATCTTTTTTAAAAAGCATTAAGTAAAAGGAAACAAATATCAATAAACAGCACTTCATTAAAAATTTAAAATTTTTGCTCTTCAGAAGACTGCTATGAAAAAGAAAGAGGAAGGAACAGACTGGGGAAAGGTATTTGTAAAACATCCATTCAACAGAGGACCTGCATCCAGAATATAGCCAGTATACATTTTTAAAGTTGACCTGGTTTGGGTTTTAGATTGTTTCCACAGATCAGGATGACTCGGCGAGTATCAGGGCAAAGTGCAGGAAGCACTAGGGTATCTCAGTGACAGGATCCAATCACAACTTCTCTCCCATCACATTTGAGTTGTGGGTTGTGGGCAAGTTACATAGTGCTCTGAGTCTCTTCCCCAGTTGTTAAGCAGAGAGAGCGATAATACAAGCTTTCATTCATTCAGCAGATTCTGGTTGAGTTCTTTCTCCGGAGGAGACACAGTACTAATACGGTTCTAACTTTACTGTTTGGTTCTAGAGACATGCATTAAAAGAATAAACCACATGCTACACAAGGAGGTGAGTGCTGGACTAGAACTTTGAGAGTACCATCTTTCTCCAGATATTTGGGGTATTAAACACAAATAAGGTCCTATTTTATGCTTATTTATCTCTATATATGTATATCTGTATGTATGAATACATAAGAAAAAAGGGTAGCATTAGCTCTGTACTTACTGAATTGTAGGGATGTCCATGATAAGTTGTTAAGTGAAAAGGCAAGTTGCTAATTAGTGTGTATAGACTGATCTACTTTAGTAAAAACAAGCAAATGAAATTTCTATGTTTGTATGTATACATGTTTTTGTATGTGAATGGACACACAAAAGGATGTGAAAGGATAGAATACAGTTGGCTAGTACTTATTCTGGAGTAGAGATAGGCTTATATGTAGAAATGAGTGCTTTGACCTGTCTTTGACTGAAAAAAAAAATAAAAGTAAGAAAGTTTAAGCATGATAGTTGATAAACACAGAAGCAACACACACTGACCCCAAGAAGTGCTTTGTATAGTGAGTAAAGCATATTCTCAGCTTATGACGAGGCTACATAGTATGAGCTCCAAGACTGAAAGCTTCCCGTTAGTCATGGAGGGATGCCTTTTACCCTATTATTGAAAGCTTTTACCGGTACTCAAAGTGTGTGTGTGTGTGTGTGTGTGTGTGTGTGTGTGT
Organism: Scalopus aquaticus; assembly: GCA_004024925.1. NCBI lineage: Eukaryota > Metazoa > Chordata > Mammalia > Eulipotyphla > Talpidae > Scalopus > Scalopus aquaticus. The sequence continues at coordinate 59,707 of PVIJ01008846.1, forward strand.
GTGTGTGTGTGTGTGTGTAAGCGGGTCATGGGATATTGGAGAACCCCGCTACTGGTTATCAGTGACAGAGCAGCAGAGACCTACTATAACCGGGCTGAGTCCAAAGTCTGGTAAAGGTGGTGCCCCCTGGAGGGGGTTTGCTGATGAAAATGAATAGCCCCAGGGAAAATGCTAAGTTTGCAGTTTGAGGGGTGGAGAGTCTGATGAGATATAAAAGGGACTGGAGAAGAAGGGAAATTCAGTTGACATGATGTAGGAATGAAAGAGGCAGTTGCCATGCTGAAGGAATAGAGGAAGCAGTCGCCATGAGGTAGGAAAAGAAGAAACAGTTTTGAATCTTCAGTAACTTTGGGGCCAGCGACTTTAAAGGCTTTGTAAGTAGCTGAGCGACGGAAACTGCTCCCAGTTTTGTCTTCACTGCAGCCGAAGGAAGAAGGCAGAGGCCCGAAGTGGGCGCCTTCCTAAAATGCCCAAGTGCAGTCTGTTGGGCCAGCTGGCCACTGTAGTTGCTGCTTGCAGTATTGTTGGCCTGGTGCTATGCTGGGGTACCACCACAGTTTCAGGAGCATCTCCAGTTGTGTTTTGTGTTGTCCTCATGAGTTGGAACCTGGCCTAATCTCTGGCTGTTGTGCGTCTGCAGAAGCAGGAAGATGCCATTGTGGAAACGTGGCCTATTGTTTGGAAGAGGAGCTCCACATCAGCAGTGGCAGGAAGACACTACCTTTGTTACTTTTCTGGGACTTAACGGACAGGACATTGCTTTAAGTAAGGTAAACAGCCATATGTTGACTTCAGTAATTCTTTGCTTTTCCCTGATTGTTAAATAAATCCCATTGTTGTTGTTCCCTAAGTCTGAGTAGTTTTGCAATTGTGTGTGCAGAACCAAGATAGTGACCGGTAAGCAATTAGGGCACTGCCTTTGTCCAATTTTAAAGCCCCTTTTGCCCGCTATCACTACCAGGAGTGGTTTGCGGTGCCCCCACCTAACCAGGACATGTAACCTATCCTGGTAGAATCAGGTGTTAAGGCACAAACTGAACCTGGAGCCAGGGGACATGTCAAGTCAGGAACCAAGCCAAAATGGGAACCAAGTCAAAACCAGACAGGCCACCACAGGCCAGGAGCGGCAGACAGCTCTGAATTGCACCTGGTAAGGGACTAGGGTCAGATGTCTGCAGGGCAAGCCCAGCTCATCCTGCACTAGCAAGGTAATGTCATTGGCCAGGATGAGGAATACTTTGAGGGGAAGATAACACGCTCATCTGTGGACATGCCAAGGCTCAAACACCACACGGAGGCCACCAGGCTCCTGGACTGGCAGATGGGCTGTTGAGGCTGTAGATCTAAGTTGAGAATCCCTCCAGAGAGGTGATAGGGGAAACTGGCCCTGGATGAGAGAAGAGCAGGGGGCCCAGACAGAAACTTGGAGTGAGCCACACACTGGCAGAAAATATTTGCAAATTTATCCCAAAAACAACATGCCTCAGTAATATGCCAAGTGGACATTTGGCATAATTTGGTTTTAAAGTCTTCACACAGGTCAGGATAACTAAGGAACAAAAGGACCGTGTAAGGAATCCCGTTGGGATTTGCAATGATAAGATCTGATTCTGAGCCTGTACTCGACCACGCTGTCATCACCCAGGAAAGTGGTAAGAAGCATCCTCAAAAAATGGTCAAGGCCAGGAAGCTAAAGGAGACTAAGGAAATAAAGTCAGAGAAGGCAGTCTCTGACGGGAAATAAAGGCAGAAGTGCAAGAGGGGCCAGCAGGTTTCAGTGTGACTGGAGGCCAGGCAGGAGACCCTCGCAAGAACAAAGAGGACAGGTAAAGTACCAAAGGCCACAGAGAGGGACGGACCTAGAAGATGGAAATGTCTGGCTTTGGGAGAGCAGTTACTAAATACGTGGATGCTGCAGAGTTCACCCCCTGAGATTTGGTAATTCACTAGAAGGCCTTACAGAACTGTGCTGTTATGCTCAGTTACAGTTTATTTGGCAAAAGGATACAAATCGAAATCCGCCAAGGAAAGAGATGTATGGGACAGGATCGAGAGGGTTCCCCACCCAGTGGAGGGATGGACGCCACTACCTCTCTCAGAGCATTGTTAGCCAGGGGAGCTCACCCTAGTGTTGCATGCAACTTTATTGGGGCTCCATCCCATAGAGCCGTATGGCTAATTTTAGTCTACAGTTTCTCCAAAGTCAAGATGCTCCTGTGTGACCCAAAGCCCCCCGATATTGTTAGACTGTGCAGTGTTGCCCAAGGCCCTCATGTCAACGGACAGGTTTATCAGGACTTTGCAACGACTTTGAGGTCACCTCCCAGGTGCTGAAGGCAGAGACCAGACCTCTCTTTGGGTAAGGTCGTGTCTTTACAACACAGATGCTAAATTGCAGTTAGTTGAGAAGTTAACTGGCTACAAGCAGGGAAAGCAGTCACAAGGGCACAACTCCAAAGTGCACCTCAGGAAAATGAAGGGAAATGTTAATACACAGAGGAGCAGATAAGCGGCAAGTCCTGAGGGGCTGCAGACACGCGGGTCCAAGGGCTGTGAGGCAGAAGACAGGGTGGCAGGATCTTGGGATGTGTCCAGAAAGGAATGAGCTCAGGAGAGGAATTCTGTAGTTGAGGTTCTGAAGGTTAATGGATTGTTGGTCCTTGGAAAGGAAGAAGTAGGAACTGGGTGGTAAAGGCTGATGGGGCCATCCAGACTGGGTGTTGTAGGGCAGGATGAAGGAGCACACCAGGAACCCCAAGCCTGCCTGCCCTAAATGTGTTCTCTCCATCCCATTACATGTGTGTAAGACCTTTCATAGAAAATTAATATAATTAGTGTGCAATAAAGAGAAGAGCAAGAATATAGTTACCAAATCAGGCACCCCAAATTCCCCATCCCTTCATGGCCAAACAGGGTTGGCCCAAAGCAGGGCCACTGAGCTCCAAAAGCTTCCACAAATCTAAGGCACCTTCTGGTGGGGACCCATAAAAAATGGGCAAGGGAAGGAACAAAATCAAATCCCAAGTCAAGATAAAAGCTGCCATTGTCAGCCTTGACATGGGTCTCTCACCCACGTTTCTGTCTCCAGTGTCTCCTCCCATGTCCCCCAGGTCCCTGGTACAAGTCCGAGGCCAAGAATTAAGCACAGCTTCTTCACATGTCTCTCTGTGTATCTCCACGTATCTCCTCCAGGTCCCCTCCTTGATCTCTTTTCCTCCCTTCTCCCTGTCTTCTCCAGCTTCTCCTCCCTGCTCAGCTCCATCCTTCCTTCAGGTGGGGCAAGGTACCTGGAACTCCCCCTTTCCCAGGGGATTACTCTGTTATAAGATTGCCCAGAGCAGAATTAGAAGCCAAGTTCCTTGATGTAAGAGCTCTGTCAATAGGGGCAATGCAGGATAATATTTTGAGAGTTGTCACTGAGGCGTCCCCTCCCCCTTTCTTGCCCCTTCCCTCCCTCTCAAACACGCACACAATTTCTTTTCCCTTTGTCCCTTACCCAGGCTTTTACTGCCTCAGGGGACAAGAGATACAGGAGAAAAGCAGAAAGAAATGTTTTGGGGTTACTGCAGTCTAGGGCTTGAGTTTTTGCCTGGGAGGGCAAGATTATGCCACAAACAATAGACTGGGAACAACAGAGGAAGGAAGTAGCTACCCCACACCCAGACCAGATAAAATTTTCTGACCAGATCTGGGGAGATCCAGGCATGCAGAGTAATTAGACACAGATCTGGTTCTTGCAAAGTTTCTATATCCTGGCTCCCAGGCTCACTCCCGGAGAAGGAGCAAACGCTGACCCAAACTAGGGCTTGGTGACTCCTAGGCAGAGGGAACCTACCTTCTTTCCCTAAATAGGTCCCAATGTTCTGTGATTTTCCCCAAGACCTAGCAGGAGACCCAGGAGAGCCCCCAGAGCACCCTAGAGGATTCAGAGGCCAGCAAAACATTCCTCCCAACCCCAGCCCTGGGACCAAGGGCTGTGACCCGGTGAACTGGCACATCCCAAAGGCAGACGTGGCAGTGAGCTACAGGGACAAGGTGTGGTGGCCAGGAGGGCATAAGGATGTCTTGGGGTGTCACGATGGAAGGACGGTGACAACTGCCACGCCAGGTCCTCGCAGTCCCTCTCACCTGCTTCCGCTGCAGAACCCTGGGAGAGAGCACCTGAGCTCAGGTCAGACTGAGCAGGGCCTCCCTTCTGTGCTGCTCTGTCTCAGGGGCAGACACTTGGGTTTACCCTTCCTGCAGCCATCCCTGGGAAAGGGGTGCTGTGGGGAAGATGAAGGGGCCCAGGTACAACAGGTGTCTGCCGCTGCTACTTCGGGAACTCAGATGAATATGAGAAAGAGGAACGCCAACTAAAGTGACCAGTGGGTGTCCCTGAGACTTCACTGAGCCCTTGGGATGGAAGACCCTGTCCTCTTGAAAGGAGTTGCAGGCAGATAGAGAAGGAGGTGTGGGTCTGGAACTCGCCCAGAGTCTTGTGCACCAGGCAGCGATCACTTCCTCCTCAGATGGGGCACTGTCCAGCTGGGGAAGCACAGACAGACTCGCCTGCCCGGCCAAGGGTCAGACCCGCTTGCTGACTATGTGTTGGTCATGTAGCCTCCTGACCCTCAACTTCTCATCTGTGAAATGGAGACCGAACTCACTCCTATCTCAGTAAACTGTTGGAGTCAAAGAAATAATGCTGTGGCTTTCTTTCCCTTTTACAATTTAGGCTTATACACAAGAGACTATGGTGATGGCACACTGGTAATGGTGGTGGGAATTTTATGGGGACTACACCAAGGGGAGAAAGCAAACTGTACCAAAATGAACAATGATGTAAAAAATATATATTTATATAATATATAGAAATAAATAGAAAAAAACAATTTAGGTTTATAAACAGACACACACAAAAAAACCCCACAACAAAGCCCCCCCATCTCTTCCTTCTACTCCTCTCCTCTCCCCTGCTCCCTTCTCCTCTCCTCTTCCCTCATTCTCCCTGCCCTCTCTCCCTTCCCCACTCTTCCCTCTTTGGCTCTTCTCACAGACAACCACTTTACTTCGGTGTTCCTTGGAAACCCCAATTCTAGAAATGTTTTATCTGAATTTCACTTAAATGATATGTTTTTAACCCTTTACAAAGTAATGGCCAAAGGAACACCTCACCAAAATGTGTTACATACCAAATGTTCACATATGAGATTATTTTGTTGATTTTATGCTAATTTCACTTATAAAATTGAAATGATAATAGAAATCTTAGAGGGGATTATTTGTTTTTATACTATGGTTCCAGACTTTACTTTGGGAAAAAAAAGTTCTCCTGATTAAAAACAAAATTTTTTTTTAAATGAGTGAGATAATCATGGATTTGAAAATGCTTCATAAGCTCTTAGAGGCTCAGGAGAACACCCCTGGCTTTCAAAGAGCTGAAGCCCCAGCAGGGCAGCTGGGGCGGTAACTGAGAGGGCTGGCACAGATCTCCTTACCTGGTGAACCTCTGTCCAGTGCTAACGGAAGCCCCACTGCTAGGAGCTGGGATCAGTCATGCTCCCTAATCTTGGCATGAAAGATCCCCCACTCCAGGCCATCTGCTCTCCACTAACAGGGACCAAGAGGAATCTGATTGTCTCTGAGTCTATTTTTTCTTCTATGGGCGTCAGCACTCTCCAGGGCCTCCTGGCAATCCTGCCCACTAGAACCAAACCTGCCTCACCTGACCTGATCTCATCAGGAGGGGGCAAAAGAGGGCCTTGCCCATCAGTTGCAAATCCACCCACCCTGTCAGAGATCAAGAATGAGACCCACATGGGGAACCAGCCCACAACTCCCACCGCCACCCTCCCCCAATATCTCTCTGGTGTCTCCTGCTATTCCCATCATCTCATTAATTTCCCTTTAGCTCAACTGTCTCCTCTAACAAAGCCAGGTATACTTCTGCCCCAGGCCCTTTGCCCTGGCTACTGCCTTGGCCTGGAACTTGCCCCTGAGAGGACACAAGATCATCTTGTCCAACATTCTCACTGTAGTAATAACGACAAGAGCAGCAATTGCAGCAAGCAATGATTGTTTCTCACTGTGTACCAGGCACTGTGCTCTCAGCCTTGGATGCCTTATCTCATTAGTTCTCGGGGCAACCTCATGAACTCAGTATCACTCTCATCTCCATTTTACTGGTAAGGAAGCTGCAGTTAATAGAGGGTTCAAGTTCAGGAACTTAGATGCCCAAATTGATAAAGCGGACCCATGCAGCCTGGGTCCAAGCCGGAGCTCCCAGCACCTGCTGGGCTGGCTGTGCTGTGCAAGCCCTCTGGGCGGAGCCATCTGCTTGAGAAAGCCACTTCATGCATGGGAGGAATGATCTCTGGGGACACAGGGGCCCAGGAGCCCTCTGGCTGCAGGGATACCCTTCATCAAGCACCTTGAATTTGCTAGGGCTGCTGGTGAGAGGAGAGAGGAGGGGTGGATAAGGTGGCACCTTAGCTCCTCCCTGGCAGCCCAGCCAGCTTCCGGGGCCTCCCGGCCTGTTCTCTAATGCACTCGGCTCTAATGCACTTGGTGGGAGGCTGACAGCCCCAGGAGAGCCTAAATGGACCCACAGAGTCGGAGCTTCAGCTGACACAGTGGATTAATAATGGAGGAGGCAAGGTCATTAACATCCAGAGCAGTGATGTAGATAACAGAAAGGAGAGACTGGCTTCAAAGGAACTAAGCCCACTCTGTCAATCCTGGCTCCCCTGCCCAGTCACAGCTTCTCTCCTCTCTGCTCCAGGTGACTGATGTCTGCCCAGGCCCGATCCGTCTGCATGTGTGGGTGCCTGCCTGCCAGGAATCCACCTTATCCCCCCACCCCCTTCCATCCACCTCTCAGTCCATTTGGGGGTGGGCGTTGGAGGATTCTTTGAAGGGCAGAATTATTTAGAAAAAGCTTCCCAGGGTTTCGAAGAAGCTTTTCCTTTTCCCCTGGGGCCACTGAGAGTCACTGCTCAGAGTTCTGTCTCCCTTCCTTCCTTCCTTCCTTCCTCCCTCCCTTCCTTCCTTCCTTCCTGCAATACATTGATATTAAGAATTTGCTCTGCGTCAGACATTGACCCAGGCACTGTATCAAAGATGTGCTAGGTGATTCATTGGGGTAGCGTAGTAGAAGAGGAGAATTTGGGAATAGAATCCAAGCAGTGAGCCCTGGAAAGGAGCCTGGGGAACAGCAGCCTCTGCGCCCTGGGAGACCCAGAATTCATCTTCCCCCACCCCTTTGGTCCTGCCTGTTGGGGGCTCTTGGCAGTTATCTCAGGGACTGTACAGCAGTCTACTTGCCTTAAAAAAAATCTATTTTTTTATTGTGGTAAAATATACATAACATAAAATTTACTGTTTTAACCATTTCTTAAATGTACATTTCAGTGGCATTGAATACAACCATCACTACCGTCCTTTCCAAAATTGTCCCATCAAATGACAGAAACTCTATACTCATTAAATAATAATTCCACTCCTCCCTCCATCCGAGCACCCCCCCCCCAACCTCTACGCTTCCTTCTGTCTCTATGAATTCACCTACTTAGCGATCTTGTATAAGTGGAATCCTACCCTAGTTGATGCTCTCAAAGTTCAGCCATGTCGTAATGTGTCAACAGCATCTCTTCTCAGGCTGAGGAACACCCCACTGTGTCTATAGACATTTCAGCGGCCCATTCACGGGTTGGTGCACTTTTGCGTTGTTTCTGGCTCTGGTGAAAAAGGCTGCTGGGAACATGGGTGTATCCCTGCTTTTGGCTATGTGCCTCTTCTCCATCCAAATGCCAGACACTTGATTATTTACTTCCCCTGCCTAAAATCCACAAAAGACTCCCTGTTGCTCACACAGCTGAGTCCAGGCCAGACTCTGAGACTTTTCACAATTCCAGCTCTCTCCATCATGTCCAAACTGCCCCCTGCTGTGCTCCTCCCCTTGTCCAGGTGCCCTCTGTCCTGGCTCCCTGCTCTCCTGCACCTGCTCTGGCCTCAGCTTAGGGAAATGGTGCTTCTCATTTCCTGAGACCCAACTTAAACACCCAGCCTTCTTGGACCCTGAAAGTGTCCCTCCCCTCTGCTACATGCTGGGGTCTGCAAACCTTGAGGTGGAGAGAACAGGGGCTCTGAGGTCGACAGAAGGGGTTGGAATTCCCAAGTCCACCGCTCATCATCTGAGTGACTCTGGGTGTTGCTTAACCTCTTGGATCTCTTTGCTCATCTCTAAAATAGGTGACAGAAAGCTAATTTTCAGAAAAAGGCAAAATCAAAGTTCTTTATATGACATGAAAATGAACCCATGTTAAATATTTCCTTTTACTCCTAGTGAAGGAATCAGGAAGAGGTTATAACTGGTCTAAACAAGAATCTGAAAAACAGATAATGTTTATAGATCAGGAATATTGAAGTGACTATGCAAATAGGACAAGTTGAATTTTCCACAAAGATGGGAGTGTGCGCCATTGAACCTCTATTGGATGCAATGCAATTCATATGCCTAAGAGCGACCCACCTCATACAGAGCTGAAACGTTCTTCCCAGAGCATCAGAATCAGATAAAGGGAATGGCCCACTATACATGAAATTACATCACTTTCTCTACTTGCCATTAGTCTCCACCTAGATGTTTTTCCTTTCTGGGCACGAGGAGGACTGAGCTCCCAGGACCCCTTGTGGCTGATGGAGGCCTTGCAGCTCCATCTGTACAAAGAATTGTGAATGGAATTGACAGATGTTATCAGAGGCTGCCACACTTAGCTGCTGGTTCAATCAACCTCCTATTGCAACCAGGAAAGTGTGACTGGAGATGGAACCACTGTCGGCCTGGATCTCCGAGTGCCGGTGACAGCAGAGCCTCCTGCCCACCCATGTTGGTGTATAGTATGAGCAGAACATAAACTGAAATCTGGGGTTACTTGTTTTGTAGCATAACTTAATTGATCCTAACCATCTCAGAAGAAATTGTGACAACTCACAATATACAATGTGGGACCTTAAAAGTCACTAACTCACTGTTCTTTCCTCCCCCCCACATTCTATGATAGCACTTACTACGTTGCATCATAACACCGTGTTACTCTGTCTCTATTTCTTGCTAGATAGTGAGCACTCCAAGGCCAGGGACCATCAAATGGCATCTGATGAATATATCTTGGTAAGTGTTTATTGGGTGAATATAGCAAATACTTAATGAATTTGAACTCTGCCACTTGGGCTAAATATTTTGGAAACTTACTTTTTTTTAGGTCTAAATTGGAAGGGAAAAATTCCTAATGGAGTTGTGAGAAATGGAAGAAAGGTCACAGGGATGTGGGCAAACTTCATTACTTTTAAATTTATGTATAAATGACAGAGATTGATATAGATCAAAGAAACCAAGACCCCCTAAAACCAGGACTAAAATGGGAAATTTGGGGCCTCCCTGGTGACTCAGCGGTTAAGCACTGTGCTTTGGCACTGTCGGCAGCGGTGACATGAGTTCAACGCCCGGCCAGGGAGCTTCCCACATGGCGCAGCAGACCTCTCCTGCCTCGCCCGCTGCTCCCCTCAGCAGTGTATTTCTGATCTGCCTGTTCTGCTCCCCACTCTGTCTCTGGTGAACCCTCTCGCCACCCCACGCCTCTGGCCTGTACCCCAGCTTACATGCATAAATAAATAAATCTTTTTTAAAAATGGGAAATTTTGAGACTTAAAGGTCTGGGTTGAAATGGCTATGAGGAGCCCTTCTAGAAGTCTCCTTGTGGCAGCCACCATGTGGGTGTCCAGGGGCCTACACACATATTTGGTCCTTTTTGGAAGTGGAAGTCACTGGAAAGTGACTCTCTGCTGAGGTCAGTGACTCAGCAGGGAGTAATAAGTATCTCATGAGATTCCCAACAATCTGGGAGAGTCTGAGTGGCCCTGGAGTGAGTAACCGGGGGGTGGGGCAAGGGCTCCAGTCCCTGAAAGGCACCTTGGGACATCTGCTACCTGAGTAGCCCAGGAGTTCCCTCAAGAAAGCAATAGATGCATTTATTTCCTAATCAGTAGAAAGTAAGGGGAATTTTTCTGGTGTTCTGATCTTAGGGCCAAGATTTTCAATTTTGTAGCTGACCAGTGGGGTCATGTTGTAAGTGGCATGAGGAAGTGGACAAAACCAGAGGATGTGTACAAAGAGAAATTGGTGATAGCCACATTCCAAACACTTGACCTCAGACCTACTAATTCTTATCTCTTAACCATTTCCTTAAATATGGAAATCATTGTGACTTACTTCATAAGGTCCAGGAATACTCTAGATGTGTTTTATAAAGGATATGGCAGTAGATACATGTGAGTTAGTTTGACAGTCTTTATCTTATTGCATGGTACAAGTTGTACTGTAATTACATGTTGGCGTGTCAGCTTTCCATTGGACCATGCGCTGCTAGGAGTCATGGAAAGTCTTTGCCACTTTTATCCATGACCTCTCCCCCAGACCTAGCAGCATGTCTACCTTAGAGCAGTGAAAATGAAAAGTCATGCAATGGAAGGAAAAAATGAGTGGAAAGAACCAGGCACAGTGCCGATAAGGATGTTTATACCACAATTGCCTTTCTCTTCAAAACTCCGCTCATCTTTCTGGGCTTGGCTGAAGTCTCCTTCATGAAGCCTTGCAGGGCTATGTCTGCATGTGCTCCCTGTATTGAGGGAATTCGGGAGCACTAAGGATCCTTGACCATCTATTCCAACCTCCTTATTTTATGAGTAAAGACACTGGAGCTCAAGGAGATAAGTTTTCAGTCAACCTAACATAGATCTCTTATCTTGCAGGGGATCTTAGTTGCTTTGGGTGTATTTCATTGCTCCCCTTTCCTCAACCCTGGCCCCAGTCCTTCCCAGCTCCGGAATTGTACCCTCTGAAGATTGAACTAAGTCATCCATATTTCATATATGTCCTATACCCATCTGTCTCAGTGCTTATAAGTGACCCTTGGTCATATTCTCATATCCTCAGTGAAGACACAGAATGAAGTCTCTAAATGGGACAGTTCTGAGGGGAAAGGTACCAGAAATCCTTAAATGATAATAGGAAACTATTGCCATCTACTGGTAAGCATGTGGAACTACAGGGAAATGGCTAGCTGATCTGTTAGCTGGGGTGTGGTCTTGCAGCTTTGCTGCCTTACTCTTACCATGCACAACCACTCTGCCCCTCCCAAAGCAAAAGCAAGAGCTTTGAAAGCCAAGAAAGTGATGTCGAAAATCACCTACAGTCACACAAAAGAAAAGATTTGCACATCACCCACCTTACATCAGCCCAAGACACTGCAGCTCTGAAGGCAACATGAATGCCCTTGAAGACCGCCCCCAGGAGGAA
>PVIJ01008847.1:0-71053 GCA_004024925.1 Scalopus aquaticus
TCCAATCATCTATTTTTGGACATCTGGGTTGCTTCCATACCTTTGCTATTGTGAATAGTGCCGCAATGAACATACGGGTGCATGTATCCTTTTGGATTAGTGTTTTTGTATCCTTTGGGTAAATTCCCAAAAGTGGGATTGCTGGGTCGTATGGAAGCTCCATGTTTAGCAGTCTGAGGAATCGCCATACAGCCTTCCACAGCAAAATTTAGATTGAGAAAAACTGTGTAAGACTTATAAAAAAGAGGTGTAGAGATATAAAAACATGAAAGCAAACATCAAACTGTAGTATCATTAGTGAAATTATGGATAATTTTTATGCTTCTTTTTCTGTTTTTCTATACTATATATTGAATAAATTCCCATAATGAGCCTTTGTTACTTCACTAATAAGAAAAAATAATTTTCCACTTTCTATGCTTAGAGCCTTTTAGAAACTTGATTCAAAATAACTTAAGCTAAAAAACGGATTGTAAAATGGCTTATGTAATTGGAAAAGTCAGAGTTTGGAGCCAGATGCTAAGATTCCAATTATACCCTTTGGGCTTTATCTCTTTTCTCAGTTCTGCTTTCTCTGCTTGACTTCTTTCTATAAATGTATGTTCTCCATGCAACAGGTAAGCCCAACTCACCCCTCTTAGTTTAGATTTCCCCAGTGGAGAGAGATTCTTCCTAGGGTCATGTATTAACCCCACAGAAGAAACTGTTTGGTAGTGAGGTCTTGTACCCATTCCTGGAACTTTGTGACAGCCAAAATAATGAACACTCTTGATTCTCCTGGGGCATGTTGCTCCTGCCTTCATGGGACTGGGGGGGAAAGGGGTGAGGGGTGAAGATTTCTATATTAAACAATCCAGCCAGGGCCCTAGGAATAGGAGAATAGAATGTGCTGGGCAGACAAACACCAAAACTGTCACTGACTGCTCCCTTAGGGGATTCTTGGGGTATTTGATTGGGATGATTAATGTAAAAACATTTTCAAAATTGAAAAGTTCTGTGGAGGGCCTCCCTGGTGGCACAGCGGGTTAAGTCTCAGCACTATGAAGCTATCAGCAGCCACTGCAGCACAAGTTTGATCTCCGACCCTGGAGCTTCCCACATGGCACAGCAGACCTCTCTTGCTTTGCCTGCTGCTTCCCTCAGCTGGCACTTCAGTAGATCTGCCTGTTCTGCTCCCCACTCTGTCTCTGGTGAATGCTCTCACCCCACCCCCACACCTCTGGCCTATACCCCAGCTCTTGTATGCATAAATAAATGAATCTTAAAAAAAAAAAAAAAGTAAAGTTCTGTGAAAATATAAGCAGTTTTTAAAGGTCTAATTCTATTAAGTCAATTTATAGTAAGAATTAGTATATGCATATATATGTCCCTCAGTTTCCTTCATTATAAGAGAATAGGGCTGGTGGCCAACATTTCATACTTCAAATGTTAAAATGGTAGGAGATGCTCGGTACCCCAGAGGAATACATTTTCTAGTGTATCTTGCACTTTTTAAGTATTAAACTTGTAAGAAGCTCCAAATATGAATTATTCTTCAGATTCTCCTTCCTTTTACAAAAAGGTATACTGGTAAATGACTAGTGATAGGGATTCTAGTGCACTTAGGAGCACAAGTATCAGTTCCTTAGCACTTAATACTCAAAGTTTACAATGTTGATTTTCAGATCTGATATATTTTATATTCTTGCCCTTTTCCTAAGGCAGCAGTACTGAAAAGGCATAAAATTTCTAGTTATAGCAGATTTATCTACTACCTCATTTATAGTATTAAAATGTTATTTTCAATGATAGTTGCTTTGTGGACTAATAAAAGAGCTACTTTTGTTGATCCGGTTGAAAAAAACAACTTGAGAAAACTGTTTAATGGACTGAAAAGATGAAGGTAACTTCTTAAATGTTACTGTCAACTCTCAGGACTGGTACTTTTCATACGGAAAGCATGGTGATAGAGTTTTTAAAAATAGAGAATTTACAATTAGCATTAGAAGTTTCAGCTATAAGAGGAGTAACTGAGTGATATATTATCTTCAGAATTCCTGGATCCTGGTGAATTTGACACCCTCATTCTTTAAAAAGTACTTCTCTTCAAGACTGTAGAGGCCATTTTGAATCATTGCAACTATTGTCAGATTCTTTAGACCAGTAAGGATGATCAGATAATCATTTTCCTTAATCTTTTTTTTAATAGCATCAAAATAACCTAAATAGAGAAGATAGAAAAGAATAACTTACAGATATAGTGATCATTCAGGACTAAATCTAAGGAAATTACTACTTGAGATGCTTTACTTAAACCTGTTATGTTTGCTTTTATTGTTTGGTAAGATTTATCTTTTAAAAGTGAAATGTCATGGCCTGCACAGATTAGTGACACACATTTCTCCCCATTTCTAGCTACATGGTGAACATAGGCCTGATTGACAAGCTCTGCAGCTGCTTCCTGTCCGTGCAAGGGCCAGTGGATGACAATCCCAAAATGACTGAATTTCTACAGCATGCTTCAGGTCTCTTACATGGGATGTGTACGCTGTGCTTTGCTGTCACCAGAAGGTAAGGTCTCTACTTGATGTCACTCTAGACTCAGCTTTTGAAATATCTCTTGAATTTTGCCGGAAATGGGGTCATTTCATAGTGATACTTTGGTCTTGGCCTCTTCCTCTTCATCTTTCCTCTGTGCTATTGGCTTCCCAATAGGACATGGCTTATATTTCTCTTTTTTCCTGGGTAAATGCTCCTGTCAGAGCCCTTTTTCCTTAATGGTGTTATAAACCTGTTATTGCTGGTAGAGAACTTTGAGATCATCTAGTTTCTCTTCTGAGATCCAAAGGAATCGAGTCAACCAGTCAGTCACAAAACCTAGACCAGATCAAGCCAAACCCTCAGCACAACACAGCACAGCCTCATAGTACCCATGACCATGTGCTTTTAATTACAACCTCCTGAGTTTATTTATTTTCTCTTTTGTCCCTTCCTCCAAGGTACTGCCGTGAATAAGGGAAGGGAGCCAGCCATAAAAAGTAAATCTGAACTCAAATGTGACCCATGCGCATGACGATAACCAATGTGCCAGCAAATGCTACTGACCTAGTTGGCTGTCTAGACCCTTCACCCCACCCTGTGGGCTCTTTTCAAAAGTGAAAATACCCTAGGAGGGGCAGCGTAAATCCTCTTTGTGTCCTTTTCTCACCAACCCACCAAACAAGAATTATTCCAATACTAATTTAATGATTCTGATATTAATATGATACCTCTGACAGGTATATCAGGGTGTCCCATCAAAGAATTTTCTTAGAATTAATTTATAAATTGCACAGCATAAATTATGGATTTTTAGGGTCTCATCAAGAAAAAAACTAGTTATTTGAAAATTTTAAGGTCTGCCTGCTTAAAGAAGTATCCATCCATATTCAGTGTGCACAAAATGCCAGTGACTATGTTCTGAACATTGTAAGAGAGAACTGGTTTTCTAAAATGTATGCCCCTAACATTTTAGTCCATTATTCATAAACCTCTAGCCCCTCCTATTCTTACCCAATCCCTCCACCCAAGTCACATTCCTAGGAGGATTAAGGTGGCCTGAGGTGTCAAGGAAGCCAAGCATGGCCTATATTCAGTGTCTACTTAGTTCGTTTTCTTCTAGAAGTACAGACAGAGTCTGCCATCCTGGAATAAGATGAGAACTCAGAAGTGAATCTTTTGGGGTCTGTGATCTGAGTGAAACTGGGCATATCACACTGCACAGAGGCTGGCATTCCGTTGAAGTATTTGCCACCGTCAGCGTGGAGCTCCCATGCTACCCCAGCTAGCTCCTGTGCAGTGGCCAGGCCTCTTCCCTGGGTGAGTAGTCTTCTCACCCAAGGAAACCCTTTCCCACTCTGACTCTGTTGTGTACACAGTATTGATAATCTCCCAGCATCTCAAGTCTTTGTCACCTGTATTCTTTCCATGAGCACAGATAAATATCACACATATAAGTGTATCCCTGTGCAGTTATTGTACAGAGGCTTCAACTTTCACTTCCATGTGGGTTCAGTCCCTTGAATTCTGTGAAACATGAAAGAAACTTAAAGGTCATTCACAGACACTAATTTTCATAGAGAAAGCTGCTGAGCCAAACTAACTTAAATTGGGACTCAGACTGCTGAGGTAGTGCTCTCTCTTACACACTTGATTTTATGTTATTCAAAATATGGGATGTGTTTCATTTCCTTAAAGATTTTCACATTTACATACATGGCACAGGAACCTTTTCTCTTTAATGCACACAGTCATGTCCTTGGCTAGTAGACATTGAGCACCTGCCCTATGCTGGACACCAAGCTAAGCGCCAAAGATACTGCCCAGTGTCTGGTCTGGAGTCAGACTGTACACTAAAAGCTGCAATATGACCGTTGCAGTAGAAGAAAATTTGCACATAGGAGTAGATGAAGCATTTCCAGTGGGGGCTTCAGTCCTATAGTAAACCTAAAAAGGGTAAAAAGATCCAGTGGCTTCCTGTATTTTTCTACCTGAGGATATTTTCTGAACAAGCAGCTGTTTACTAGAAGTACAGGGTTGTTAGCAGCTCCAGGAGGGACTCTCCAGCAATAAATCTATGGGTAACATCTTATTGCCACTAACCCCAGTGGTGTAGTCCTGAGGCGTGCTCTGTACAGTTTCTCAGAGAGTCCCAGTAGTAACCTGTTCACCAGAACACCCTTAATTAACTTTGTCCTCATCCCTCTTCCTTTTTCTATTTCTTTATAAAAAACTCTTTGCATCCATATCCTTATTTCAGGATCTGCTTTGGAGCAACCTGAAACAAGAGATCTAGAAATACAGGATGTTGTGCCATGTGTACTTTGACATAACTGTGCACCAGGGTGAGAAGAGTGGCAGGAGATGAGGTATTAAATGAGCTTCTAAATGTTAGCTCTTGGGAAACTGACAGAGACAAGAGCTTGATAAGCGACGCCTGAGCTGCCCACAGCCTCTGACAGTGTTTAGAACAGAGTAACAGAATCAGATTTCTGTTATGGAATGATCACTTCTGAAAAATGTAGACTTGACTGGCATGGCATGAGCCAAGGGGCAGAAGGAGTAATAAAGAGGCTCATGTGTCATCTAAATGAGAAATATTGAGGACCTGTGGGATCAGTGGCAATACAGAGGAGATGGAATAAATCTAAGGGATAGATGACACAGAGCTCAGTGTTGTCGGAGGTGAATAGAAGAGGAATCTGGAAAAAAAAAAAAGACCCCAGTTTTTTAAAATTTTGAGTGGTGCATGGTATATTGGCCAAATTAGGGAATATAAGCAATTGGGAAGTAGGCATTTAGTCCTAGACATGCCTAAGGATTATCCCAGTAGCCGAGAAAGAGAGAAAATGTGTGTGTGTGTGTGTGTGTGTGCGCGCGCGCGCACGCACACGCACATATACATATATGTTTAAAAAATAGAGTTGTCTCTGTTGAAATAGAACTGGTCTTTAAATAAATCAATGATTCACTCTTGATAGTTTTTAAGAATTCTTAATTCATTTTTCCAGTAGGAAGTCTGTAGCCTCGAATCCTCAGCAAATTTCTATTCATAGGCCACAAAAGCAGGTTAGCCTAAAAAAAAATCCAGGCTTAATTAACTCAGGGGATTTTAGCAGTATCGTGAGAATGACTCTGATTGCCATTCTTCCTCTCACCCTTCAGTCTTCCGCATTTCCTGGCCACCACTAGACCACCAGACACGGGGAGTTTTTTCTGCCTTTCAAATTTGTTTACCTTTAATATTTACCAACCATTTCATACCACTTCTCATTTCTTCATAGAAATTTTATTTCTAAACTACAGGGATCTGTTGAAAGCACTTTTTACATGTGTTAAGTAGAGTTTCTGCACAAGTTCACAGCTGTGACCAGGGAGAAGGGTTCTGCTGTAGTTGTTATGTGGGAGTAATTCACATAATGCCTGTTTTGGCTTCGAGGAGAAGCCAGCCAGAGCCAGAGAGTCGAGGAAGGCTTGTCCTCAAAGCCCTTTTGTCACCAGCAGGAATAAAAGACAAAGGGGAGCCAGAGAGGCCTTCCAAAATTGCCTCTTGTGAGCTGGCAGACCCTGAGATAATTAAGTGGACTAATTGATAGCACAGGGCTTTGTGTAAACACTTCACAGTCTGCCCGGGGCCCAGCCTTTGTGATTGTTGTTGTAACAGGTCTCTCTCTGTACTACTCTGTTGTGCCCTTAATCTTCTCATTTTTAACCTAGGTTTTCTGAAGGACATTTTGGGGGTCAGAATTGATGCTGTTAATCTTTGCTTCAACAAGGGAAAGCATTAACTGTGATTTTTGTGCCTGACTTAGTTTTGAACAATTACTTGCATTTCTTTAAGTAAAAATTGAAATAGTAATCTTCCAGTAAAAGAATTGGTTGTATGTTAGGATTACTCCAGAATTTTAATATGGGAGTTGTTCATAAACTATAATTCCTAATCACTTAAACAACATTCGATCATTTGTAATAGGACTTCAGAAATGCCTGTTGCTTGGCCTTTACTGTTTCTCGTTTTTCATTCCTGGTCCTAAAGAAGAAAAGACAAAGGATGATTTTCAGATATCAGAGCAGCAGCTCAGCTACCCTCGCTGCTGGTGCTCACTGAGGCCTTTTTAGGGGCTGACTCTTTGACCAAACCAATAGAAGCCGAGCAATAATGAGGGATTACAAACCGCAGCCAACCAGGCCTCTTTCACTTCATCAGCAGTCATCTGCTATAATCCCAACAAGGCACTAAGGCAAGAGGCCATGTAGCGGTGGATTCACAGTAACAGTTTACAGTCCTCATAGATGCACAACAGCAAGAGAGGACCTTGAAAACCTCGCTGATTCTGACTGAAGAAGGCTTCTGAATGCTAGGATATTTTAACAAAAAAAGAAATGTGTTGTTATACATTTTCTGTTTTCCTATCCATTAAAAAAGTTATTTCTGGGCAAGGTCCCTGGAAATCTGTGTCATAAAAAGATAAGAATGATAATAATTTAGCCCATTAATTATATGGATATAAATGAGTGGCTCTCAAGTGGTTAAGGGTACTTGAAAACCATTTGTTTGATCATAGGTAAACTTAAGTCTGCCTGCCTAAATTATTCATTCATTCATTAAACAAATATTTATGTAGTGCTTGCTCTATGCCAGGCCCTGTGCTAGGCTGGGGAGAAAGCAGAAATGACTCATTTGTCAATCATGTCCTTGATGACCTTTTAAGTTGATAGGGGAAGAAGAGGCATATACAGATAACCATGGTGTAAGGTGGGGAGCAGTGCGGAGGAAGAAGATTGCACGTGAGAAGCACTTGGCACACTGCCTGGCACATAGTAAGTGCTTAATAAATGTTGCCTACTGTTACCACATCAGCACTGATGGGGTAGAGTACAAAGGAGAGAGCAATCACCCTTGATTGTAGGAAATAACTGCTTTCTAGAGCTGCTAATATGTAATTTGGGCCTTGAAAGATAAGAAAAGGTTGGAACATGTAGACTTGAGAAAATAGCTTAAGCAAGGACATCAGTACAGAAAAAGATAAAGAACAGATTGTCTTTAACTGGATTTTGAGATGTATTGGTGGCGATTTTAGTGCCTCCCAGGTCATTATTAGATTCAAATGAAACAATAAACGTAAAAATACTGTATGAACTATATGAAGAGATTTCCTGCTCTACTCCAGGAACAAGGGTGTCATTCAGAGCCTTTGACCAGGTAAGTGACATGCTAAGAACATTCGCATTTTGGGAGCATCTGTCAATATCAGGTCTGTCTCCTCTCCAGACAGGAGATAGAAGTTGAGAGGAACCACTGACAGTCATTTAGGCAAGGGACAAATGGATAGAAAAGAAATCTTTGTTTTTAAACCTTTATCATTTCTCTTTTTTTATGTAGGTATCACTAGCCTCCCAAGCATTGAGCTTCATATGTCTTCCTCTCTTCTCATCTCTCTTCCTGGAACCCCAGATCTAAACTGTTATCATGTTCTATTCAATAGAAAGAATCATTATTTCTATTGTCCATTCTTTTATTCAGGTTTGAATATCTTCAGTAACTTCGTCCAGTCTATATTTTTTATTATCTCCACTGACAGGGAACTCATTACTTGCTATAGGAGCCTGCTAAGTCATTGATCAGTTTCATGCTTAGAAAGTCCTTTTACCAAGCTATGATAAGTCTCCCTACTGCTGCCTACTCAAACTCGTCTTCCGTGCCCCTTGGCAATATAGAGATTATTCTGATCCCACCCTTCTCCTTGAAGTTCTCTGGCCTCACCCACATGCATGTTAACCTTTGCTTTGCTTTTTGTCCCAGTTACTATGACTGTGTAACAAATTGCCTCCAAATTTAGTGGCTTAAAACAACAGTCTGTTAGTGTCATGGCTTCTATGTCAGGAATTCTGTCAAGATTCAGAGAGAATGGCTTATCTTTGTTCCAAAATGTCTGGGGCCTCAGTTGGAAGACTTGAAGGCCAGAGACTGGAATCATCCAAGCATTTGTTCATACAGGCCTGTGGTTCATGCTGGCTCTTCACCTGGAAGCTCTCTGAGTGCTTTTTCTGCATGGGCTAAGGTGAACTTCCTCACAACATGGTAGTAGGATCCAGGAAGGAACATTCTGACAAGGGAGGAGGCAGATGAGACAGTACCGCCCTCTATGGCCTAAGTCCTGTGGTATCACTTCCACTGAGCTCTGCATCAAGGCAGTCACAAAGTTCCACCCAGCGCCAAAGAGAGGAAAAATGCACTTCACCTCCTTGCAGGGACTATAAAGGGTCTAGAAGAGTATATTGGACCAGAAAACTGCTGTATTTATCTTTGGAAAATACCGTCTGCCACATTCCAACTGCCCTAAAGATAAATGTGCTTCCAGTGTCCTGTTCTCATCCATTTTCTGTTCTCCTTTGAAGTCTCATAGCTGGTACTAGACATCATCTCTCCTAACTCCTAAATCTTTGGTTGCCATTAGGCCCTGTCCTGTCCTTGGATAAAAAGCTTGCTGGTATTGGAAGATGGGGAAGGAAGTAAACATAATAGGACTAAGCAAGTGGAACTAAAGGAAGTAACCTATGTTGAGCGCCTTTTATATGGCTCAGGCTCAGTGCTCCTCGAGAGTTACCTCCCACCTACCCTCCTCGCTCAAGGGAGCATAACAACTGCTCAAATGACAAGGAAGAATGTCTGCATCCTTCAGATATGGAAAGTGAGAATAACAGGAACAGGAACCTCTCTACTATCTTTGTATTCAAAATGGGCAACTACTAGTATAGAGGTTTCTGAATGATTCATCCCAGCAGGTAATACAGCCCTCATCCACTTATAGGGACAGAAAGATGGCCATGTCATTGCTACAGTTCAGATTATGTATCCACCATCACATGCTAGACACTGTAAAAAGGAGCTGTTTGGGCCCTCGCCCACAGGCCAGGGCTTAGGTACAGCCTGCAGGGACTGTCCACTCCAGCGGGGAGTGGGTCTAATGAAGTAAGACTGTCTGTCAGTACATGTGCAAGCTTGCCAGGCCCAGGCAGAATCTCCAGGATGTACTTTCCGTTGGACTCTCACTGACTCTGGGTACTTTGGGGAGTAGGAAACCCCTTGTGTAGTACAGTAGTGAAACAGTTTAGGAATCTGGAACATGTGGGTGCGGTTCCTACTCTTAGCTCTGTGACCATTAGCAGAGAACAACTCCAAACCTGTTTCCATAAAAGTGAACTTGATAACTTCCTCCACAGAGTTGGACAGGATAGGGATAGATGGAGCTAACACATCTGTCACTTGCCTAAGGTGTTACGTGTAAGCATGCATGTATGTTTACTTATGTATTACACAATGTATGTAATCTATGTAATATATACCCCCTATGTTCCAAAAAGATTTGAGATGATCTATGAAAACAGATATATTTTTATTTTTTTAAATGATGATGAAATTAGAATAAAAGAAAATAGTAGGAAAAAAAATCAAGCTGAAAGCAAGTAAGTTAAGACACAAACCATATTCATAATTAGGTCCTGATAGACACTTGCTCTTGGAATTCATACTGGCAATTTCTACAAGGAACTTATAATTTAGTATGCCATATCGTGAGCTCATTGACGCTTACCCAAAGTTAGCTGTACCTTATTGTCATGATTCTCATCATCTGACCGGATTTGAAGACCCAGAGCCTTTGTTATCTTTAACTTCTCTATCCCAACCCTATCCAATTCAAACAAAGGGATGCTAGCCTCAGAAATAAGAGATGTCACCTAATGTTTATACCTCTTACTTGATATTTGTCTACTCCCAATTCATTAGTTCTCTTGTCCTGTGTACATGTTTTATGTCTTCAGATGAAAAGATTTCCCTAAGGAAAGAGACTCAATGTGCTAGCAACTCCCCTTCAGGTACCCAGCACCAGGCTAGAATCAAAATCAGAACTTAGGGAATAATTGTTCATTGACAGAGTTAGCAGATACCAGCGTATATCATTCATCTATGCCGGGCCCCCATTTCTTGGGCTTACTTAATTTTATGTTTGAGCCTCTCAAGCCTGTTTTTTTTAAAGTGAGGTATAATTGAGTACAGCATTCTATTAGTTTCAGGTGTACAATAAAATGATTCAATATTTGTATATATTATAAAATGATCACAATAAATGTGGTTAACATCTGCCACCATACATAGTTACCAAAGAAGAAATCCTTCTTGTGATGAGAATATTGAAGGTGTACTCTCTTAGCAACTTTCAAAGGCTTTTAAAGTCTTACTAACCACATGCATTAACCATGCTGTGCATTATAGCCCCATAACTGGAACTTTGTACTTCTTGACCCCTTCAACCAAGTTTTCCCTACTTCCAGCCCTTGAACCTACTCTTAGCATTGAAAGAAGGACTGTCCATATCCCATCTTCTTCCTCTAAGGTAAAGGGAGATCTGCAAAGCCCTCGTCCCCTTGGCATGCCTTCCTGAGATCAACCCACCCTCATTTCTTTCCATGGCTTTGGCAAATCTTTATCCGTCACTACTTACTGAGCACTTACAGACACATGTTGAGGTATTAGGGATCTAAAAATGAATAAATCACCTACTCTAGTAGAACTTACAGACTAATGAGAAAAAGATAAACTGTTAACAAGATAATTTTAGCAAGTGATTAGTGGTATAAGAAAATGTAGCAGAGTAACTTGAGTGCCAACTTCCTTCATGGAGTTGTCAGGAAGGCCTCTCTAGGAGATCATCCTGAAGCCAGGAGCATGTTTACTCTGTGAAGAGTGGACTGGAAGGGTAAGAAGCATTAGGGTCAGTTAAGAAGGCACTGCTTCTGTCATTGTGCAGCCCACTATCACAACTTTTGTTTTCCAGTTACTCACCCACAGAAGCATTGCCTTCACTTGGCAATACAGCAGAGCCTCCAGCAAAAACCCTTTAGCCTAACAGCCAACTCCTAAAGATAAAAGAAGGGCATAATATTAGCTAAACTAGCCATAAACAGTAGAGGGCCCTTTTCTATTTACAGTGACCATGAGAAAACTGAAGATACAGAGGCCAGAAATAACCTGGCTGAGGCATTATTCACAACACCCTACCTGCGTGTCCTGTGGTCTTCCAGATCTGCCTACGTCCTCAACCCTGGGCTTCTTCCTGCCCTTCCATTCATCTTTACTTGTCCCAAGAATGTTCTGAGCCCAGCACCTTTTTAACTCCCACGTTTCTATTCATAACTTTGCCAGAGCCCAGAGTTTCTTCTCAGTGACTTCACGCTTTACTTTCCATTCCCGTTGGTGTCCTCTTGGTCTTCCTCTTTCTCCAGCCTCTTTCAGATTGTTGATACCAAACAGTATGTTCCTCTGATTTCGTCATCTATCACTGTTCTTCACAGAAGGTTTCCTTCTCAAAAGTTCCTCTTTGAGGTCAACTGAAACTCATAATAAGGTACTTTGCAAGTCTCCCCAAGTATAGCCTCACCCTATTCACTCTTTCATTGTCCCTATATTTTTCCTCTTCTCTAACCAAATGTTCAAACTATATCTAGTGCTTGGACATACATCTATTTCATAGGAGTTTTCTCTTGTGCTCACATCACCACTAAGTCATCCCCAATCCCTTCAACAGTGCTCCAGATTATATCTGCATTCAACAGACTTTTTGACGTCCCTTGTATACATAAAATAGTGTGTGTGTGTGTGTGTGTGTGTGTGTGTGTGTGTGTGTGTGTGTAGGAAACTGATCTTCAGAGTAGATTCACATCTGTTATTCCATCACAGGATTGGACAGAATTTTATGTATCATCCTTTCACATGCCCACATGTGTTTTGAGTGCTGTCTGTCACTTCAATGGATGTGATCCTCCATTTCCTCCAGAATGGAGAAAAATACAATTACCTCACCAACAGCCAGTCACTTTTGGATGTTCTAATTGTTAGAAAGTTTTCCATAAGTTTACCTAAAATCTGCTTTCACTTAATGTCTCCCCACTGAGGTCTTTAACAGTGCAATACCACTTCAGTTTGAAGATAACTTCCATGTCCTCAAGTTCTGAGTTAAATCTCCAATTTCTTTGAATGTTCCTCAGGTGATATTGTTCCCAGATTCTTTCATCACAAAAATCACTTTCCTTCGGAACTTCCTGATATATTACTGTCCTAAATATAGTACAGCATCCAGCTCTGGGCCCGCTACCTCCCATTACATAATACATTTAGAGGAAGATTGACCTTGCTTTTGTGTACGTTGTACTCCTGTTAATTCAGTCACAATTGAATTATTTTAGTTGATAATCAAACACTGTTTCCTCATTTGCACTTGTAACATACTACTTCTTTTCCCTTGTCTTTGAAATTGATGCATCCTAAACATGTTTTTATAATCTAAAATAAGATTTAACCATCATTTCTATAACTTTCTTAGTCCTCATTTATATCTAGTTATCTTTTTATTTGATTGCTTCTTCCTCCTTGACACTGTCCTTACTTTGCTGCTAGAATAACCACTTCCCCAGTTTTCTTCCTACCCCACTAGTTTCTATTTTTCAGTTTTCTTCCCTGGCCCCTCATTTCCCACTTTTTAGACAGAGTATCCTTGGGCTCAATCCTCAGACTACCATCTATGTTTACTCACTACATAAACTCCTGGTTTAAATACTATGCATTGATAGCACCCAAGTAATCTGAAAGCCACTCCTCTAATTCAGGCTAGTGTATCTATTTAGTCATTCAACAAATATTTTTTGAGTAGCTTCTATATGGCAGACACTGTTCTAACATAGGGGAAATCAGACAAAAATTCCTACCCTTGAGAAGTTCATCTTAACTGACTTTCAATCCAGTATCTCTGTTTAGGTAAGTGGCATCTTGAATTTGACAAGTTTAAAATGAGCTCCTGGTTTTCTTTCCCAGACATGCTCTATCTACTGTCTTCCTCATTTCTACAATTATTACTACTCAGGCCAAAAATCATTGACCCCTGTTTTATTCCTTTCCTTCACACCCACATCCAATCCATCAGGAAATCCTGCTGGCTTTCCCATCTGAATATTTTCACAATTCAACCATTTCTCACCACATCCATGGCTACCTTCCTGTTGTTCATTCATCATGATCTCTCTGAAGCAGCCTTCTAATTGGTCTCACTGCTCTGCATTGACTCTTCTAAAATCTTCTCAACTAATTAGGTGTAGTGATTACTTTTAAATCTAAGTCAGATTACCTCATTCCTCTGCTCAAAACCTTACCTGACTTCCAGGCTCATTCATTAAAATCCTTGTAATGTCTTTGCAAAGGTCTATAAGACCCTAACCTGATCTTCTTCTTGTACCCTTTCTGACTCCATCTCCTATTCTTCCAGTCACTCAGCCTACTCTACCTAAACTGAATTTCTTTCTGCTTCTTGAACATGTTACTCATGCTTCTAGCTCCAAACTGAGACTTCTACTTCTGCCAAAAATACCCTTTTCCCTAGATATCCATAAGGCTTCCGTCCTCACTTTCTGTAGAATTATGCTTAAATAACATTTAAGAATGCTGCCCCAACCACCCTATATAAATTAGAATCACACATACTTCATTTCCTAGCCATGTTCCCAGTTCCTTTATATCACTTAACACACATGACAAACTACAATACGACATTTCCTTGTTTGTTATTTACACCTATAAATTTTATCAGAAAAGGGGCATAGATTTTATTGCTTAATCCCGATGCCTCAAATAGTGCTTACCAGAAAATTAGTCCTCAATAATCACCTGTTGCATGAATGAATAGACCCACTGTGGTAGGCAAAATAATGCCCTCCAAAGTACTACCTAACAACAAAATTTTATACATTCTTCACAATTGTACATGGAATATATTCATGAATAGACAGATTAAGTTTCAGTGGGTTTTAAAAGATAGCTACCATACAAAGTATCGACCAAGTGGACAATATCCAAAGATTAGTAGAGGAGCTCAACAATTCTGGGCAAAGCCACAAAAATAGAATAGAAGAAATGGAAGAATGAATCAGTACTTTCAAAGATACAGACATAAAAAGAACCAAAATAGAAAAGAGAATTAAAAAGTAAAAAGAATGAAGAACGCTTTGAGAACTATCTGACACCATGAGGAAAGGAAATATGAGTCATAGGAATCCCAGAAGGTGAGGCGAGAGACCAAGGAACCAAGAAACTACTCAAGAAGACAATCGAAGAGAACTTCCCAAACATGAAGAAGGAAATAAAAACTGATATACAGTGAGCCAGAAGAACACCAAATTACCACAATGAAGGGAAAACTACAGCAAGTAAAGTTTCCAAGAGTCCAAGACAAGGGAAAAAATAATGAAAATGACAAGAACTAAGAAACAAGTAACGTATAAAGGAAAACCAACCAGGCTAACATCAGGCTTCTCCGAAGAAATACTGCAGGCAAGAAAAGAATGGCGTGACATTTCACAAACTCCAAGTCAACAAATGTCAACCAAGAATACTTTACACTGCAAAGCTCTCCTTCCTCTGTGAAGGAAAAATAAGGAACTTCTCAGACAAACAGAATCTCCAAAAATTCATTACTATTAAACCCCCACTCCAAAAAATACTACAAGAAACCCTAAAACCAAAATCAACAGAGAATAAATAGGAAAAACAGAATAAAGTAAGGAATAGAATCCAAAAAAGGCAAACAAACTGGCAAATATGGATGCCAGTGTAACAATATTAACTCTGAATGTAAATGGACCAAACTAATCAATAAAAAGACACAGAGTAGCAGGCTAATTAAAAAACAGAACCCAACTTTCTGCTGTCTACAGGAAGCACATTTAACTACAAAAGATAAACATAGATTGAAAGTAAAAGGCTGGAAAACACTACTACAAGCAAATGGACCAAAAACGGAGACAGGAACAGCTATACTTATAGCAGATAAAATAGACTTAAAGGGCCTCCCTGGTGGCGCAGCAGTTAAGCGCTGTGCTGTGGAGCTGTTGGCAGCGGCGACATGAGTTCAACGCCCGGCTGGGAGATCCCCACATGGTGTGGCAGACCTCTCCTGCCTCGCCCGCTGCTCCCCTCAACATTGTATTTCCGTCGATCTGCCTGTTCTGCTCCCCACTCTGTCTCTGGTGAACCCTCTCGCTGCCCCATGCCTCTGGCCTGTACTCCAACTTGTATGCATAAATAAATCTTTAAAAAAATATATAAAATAGACTTCAAACTAAAAAAGATAAAAAGAGACATAGATGGTCACTACATTGTGATTAAGGGGACTATACATCAGGAAGACGTAACAGTCATCAACATATACTCCCCAGATGAAGGAGCACCAAAATATATCAATTACTATCAGCCCTGGAAACAGACATTAGAGAAAATACATATGTAGTAGGAGACTTCAACACCCACCCCACTCTCACCAATGCACAGATCAACGAGACAAAAAATAAACAAGGACACTAGAGGTCTAAATAAGGACCTAGACCTTATGGGTAAAACAGACATCTATAAGGCACTGCACCCCAAAAAATCTTAGTAAACATTTTTCTCAAGTGCACATGGATCATACTCCAGGATTGATCACATGTTGGGTCACAAAACAAACCTCAACAGATGCATTAAGATCAAAATCATACCAACTATCTTCTCCCATCATAAGGCATCAAACTAGAAATAAACCATGAAAAGAAAATAAGGAACCCTCTCACTTCATGGAGCTTGAAACCCACACTACTGGAAGACCACTGGATTAATGAGGATGTCAAAGAAGAAAGAATAAAATACCTAGACATGAACGACAATGAGTACACAACTTTCCAGAATGTATGGGACACAGCAAAAACAGTAATAAGAGGAAAATATATAGCAATACAGGCTCACATCAAGAAACAAGAAAGAATTCAAAGAAACAACCCAATCTCCCATCTCGAACTAGAAAAAGAACAACAATAAACCCAATAGCCATTTTAAGAAAGGAAATAATAAAAACCAAGCAGAAATAAATGAAATAGAAAAATTTTTTTAAATCCAAAAGATGAACAAACCAAAAATTGATTCTTTGAAAAAGAAACAAAAGAGACAAGCCTCTAGCCAGGCTCACAAAGAAAGAATGAGAGAAAACACAAATAAAAAGGATCATAAATGGAAGAGGAGAAATTAGAACAGGCACAGCAGAAATGAAAATAACCAGAGAT
Source organism: Scalopus aquaticus (assembly GCA_004024925.1). Lineage (NCBI taxonomy): Eukaryota > Metazoa > Chordata > Mammalia > Eulipotyphla > Talpidae > Scalopus > Scalopus aquaticus. The sequence goes on from PVIJ01008847.1 coordinate 16,657, forward strand.
TATTATGAACAGTTATAGTCAAACAAGTTCAACAATCTAGACGAGATGGAAAAATTCCTAGAACTATACAATCATCTGAAGCTAGATAAAGAAGAAATAGAACACCTAAACAGACCAACTACAAGCAGTGAAATTGAAACAGTAATCAAAACCCTCACCAAAAACAAAAGCCCAGGACCAGATGGTTTCACAAATGAATTCTACCAAACGTTCAAAAACAAACTAGTCCCTCTCTTACACAAACTCTTTCCAAAAATTGAGACGGAAGGAATACTACCAAATACATTTTTTGAAGCCAAAATTACACTAAGACCAAACCCAAACAAGGACAACACCAAAAAAAGAAAACTACAGGCTAATCTCTCTAATGAACACTGATGCAAAAATCCTCAACAACGTCTTAGCCAACAGACTCCAACAATGTATTAAAGGATAATACACCATGACCAAGTGGGATTTATCCCAGGAACACAAGTATGGTTCAACATCTGAAAATCAATTAATGTAATCCAACACATCAACAAAAAGAAAAAGAAAAACCATATGATTATATCAATAGATACTGAGAAAGCATTTGACAAAGTTCAACATCCATTTATGATGAAGGCCCTCAAAATCCTTGGGATAGAAGGAACATACCTTAACATAATAAAAGCCATATACAATAAACCCACAGCCAATATTATCCTCAACAGTGAAAAGCTGAAAGTCTTTCCCTTAAGATGTAGAACAAGGCAAGGAAGTCCACTCTCACCATTGCTTTTCAGTAGAATACTGAAAGTCCTCGCCAGAGCAATAAAACAAGAAAAAGACATACAAAGAATCCAAATAGGGAAAGAAGTAAATCTATCTCTCTTTGCAGACAATATAATAATATACATAGAGAATCCTAAAAACTCCACAGAAAAACTAATCAAAATTATATAACAGTTTAGTAAAGTAGCAGGATACAAAATCAACACACAAAAATCAGCAGCCTTCCTATGTTCAATCAATCTGAAGAAGAATTAAGAAGACCATCCCTTTTATAATTGAAACCAAAAAAAAAATCAAATACTTGGGAATAAACCTAATAAAAGAGGGGAAGGACCCATACAAAGAAAACTGTAAGACACTGTTAAAAGAAATAGAAGACACAAAGAAATGGAAAGACATCCCTTGCTCATGGATTGGAGGACTTAGCATTATCAGAATGGCCATCCTACTGAAAGCAATTTACAGATTCAATGCTATTCTGATAAAAATTTCAATGACATTCTTCAAAAAAATAAAACAAACATTGATGAAATTATATGGAACCACAAAATAACTTCAAATAGCTAAAGCTCTCCTGACTAAAATGAAGGACAATGGAGGTATCACACTCCCTGATTTGAATGTGGTTGTCAGGGGCAGGTAGGAGGGGGTAGTGGGAAGTTATTTCATAGGCATAAGATTTCAGTTTTGATGGATTATAGAGGTGGTCGATGGTGATGGTTACATGACGTGATGATCTATTTATTTAAGACCATTGAACTGTATACATAAAGATACTTAAGATGGAAAACTTTATATTATTTATATTTTACCACAATAAAAATTGGGGGGAGGGCTATAAAGAATGGCCCTGCCAAAGATACCTATATCTTAATACCCAGAATTTATGTTACCTCAGATGCAAACGGGATTTTGCAGAAATTATTCTATTAAGAATCTTAAAGAGGGAAGATTATCCCGGATTATCCAGTTGAGCCCAATATAATCACAGAGGTCCTTAGAAGAGAAAGAAGGGACCAGGAAAGTCAGGATGAGAGTTGAAGATGTTATTCTGTTGCCTTTGAAGACAGATGAAGGGCCTCTAACCAAAGAATGCAGTCATAATCTAAAAGCTGGAACAGGCAAGGAAATTAATTCTCTCCTAGAGTTTCCAGATGGGATACTACTTTAGTGATTCCTGTTTGGGATTTCTGACCTCCAGAACTGTAAGAGAATAGTATCATGCTGTTTTGAGTCCCTGGCTGCAGTCATTTGTTCTAGCAGCAATAGGAAAGGGACACATACACTGCTCCTCTGGGTCAGGGGCTTATTCTCCTTGACTCGACACATCTTGGGTCGCTCCTGTTCCTGGAGCACAGCACTTTGGTTGTTTTTTTTTAAATAGGTAGTTTGCCCTTGTGCTCCCCAGGAAGCCTAATGAATGAAGATGTCACTGATTATCCCTCAGCCACACTACTCCCAACACTGTGCAGACCCTTGAGTGGGGTTCTCTTGAATTTAGGCACTAAAATGGAGGTCATCACAGGATACCTCAAGTTTCCAGTACTAAAGCATAAACAAAACCAAAATCCAAGAGCAGTCTAGAAGACACCAGCACTGAATGCTGTCAGGGTTGGTGTTACCAAGCCGGGAATCTGGGCACCAGGATATGTGAACAAACAAGCCAGAAGCATACAGGGAAAAGGGATTGTAGTATCATCTAGGACCATCACAGTTGCTTTGGGGGGTTAACTGAGGCCTGGTATGTAAGTGATTTAAAGTACCAAAGATGGATGGACGGCGCAGAGCTCATGCCCACACAAATCACTGCTTGTTTTATGCTCTCCTTTAAGGCGACACAATATTTCTAGTCTTGCTAGTCCTGTTATAGTTTTCCTAATTGAATCTAGTCTTTAATGAATGGAAATAAATATACCACTAAGATCTCTACTCCTAGAGACCAAACAAAAACACTTGAAAATCTAGTAAAATTAAGAAAATCTCAGAGTATAATAATACAAAATTTTAGATCAGATTGTTCATATCTCCCATGTATTTTTAGAAGAAAATGTTATAGCCCATGCCTGATATGAATAAGGTCTTTTACTTTTTTTATTATAAACATTTAGACTTAAAGTGATTATAACTGACAAGACCAACAGGAGCCTATGATCTGCTCATGGACAAATTATCTATATTTCAGGCTAACTCAAAAGTAAACATTCTCTAAAGTCTCTTCAACTCTGTGTTAGTTCTCTGGAAGCCAAATGTAACAGACAAGACTTCTGCCCTCCCCCCCACCCGACATACTGTACTCACTTTTAAATGAATGGTCTTTTCCATGAAGCAGTATTATGTGCATTTTGAACCATTTCCACATCTGAGTTCTTAGATGTTTAACTTTTTTGAATCAACATTTTTATTTCATCAGGAGAACATTGTAAAAGATCCTGGGATATGTCGTTTTATAATCTGATTAGTATTTTCCTACATAATAGAGTGGAGAGAAGAAGGAACTATTATGGTGGCCCTCGCTCACTTTTTTAAAGATTTTTACATTTATTCTCCTGAAAAAAATAATAGCAATGAATGTTTGTTATCTAATAAATGCTTGAAAAATTACTTAAATGCTGCAGTTTTATTCCTGAATATCTGCACTTGAATATGCTGCTAAGCACTTTAAAAATAACAAAGGCAGTAAGAAGGGAAATCAGCTTCTCAGTCACCAGTTGTGATGTCACTCGCCTCAAGGCTCTGAAACCTATTAGAAACCAGCTTGAGGGAGAAGTGTCTTCTGACTTGTCGTGGGCTCTAACAGGGAGTCAGTGTTAAACAAACACAGACCCCTTTTTGGAACCTATATAGTAAACTCAGACACATTAATCTCTACTCATGTCTCTAGTCCAGGTCTGACCCCTAACTCCTAAGGCCCTAGCGGAAGGAAGGAAGCGCCAACTGACATTAGCTAGCGGAGTTTGTGTAAAGGTTCATTTCTTAACGTTTTGCTTTTATTGAGGCTCATAAAATAAATGATACAAGATTACAGTATAGTCTCAATGTATATTTTTTAGCAATGTTCAGTCAATTCCTAGATTTGACTTAAGCAAAGGCGTCAATGTTTGGCCTGGATGTTTTGGTCTTTGGACAAAGTTCTGCCCTTAAAGAGACAGAAGTCCTCATTGGTGCCCCAGTGTTGCTACTGAACAGTCTGTATGCCTAAAACATCTCCACTAATTTCTCTAGGTCTCAGCTGCTTCATGTGTGTAATGAGGAGAGTAATACCTCTCTACTAACCCTGAAAAACTAAGAATGAGATGAGGTGAAAGATGTGCGTGTAGGGGGAGCCTCCCTGTTGGCCTAGGGGTTAAGTCTCAGCACTATCACCACAGCCAGGGAGCTGACCCACATGGGGCAGCAGACCTCTCCTGTCTCACCCACTGCTCCCCTCAGCAGTGTATTTCAGTCAGTCTGCCTGTTCTGCTCCCCACTCTGTCTCTAGTGAATCGTCTCGCCTCCAGCACTTCTGGACTATACCCCAGTTCTTCTATGCAAAAATAAATCTTTATATATATATATATATATATATGTGTGTGTGTGTGTGTGTGTGTGTGTGTGTGTGTGTGTGTGTGTGAGTATTTAGCAGAGCCTGCCATATAAAGAGATGACAGTATTTCTTAGAGAGCTGTTTTCTTGAGAAGGAAAACAAGGTATATATACAAAGTCATCTTAGCACATTCTTACCGTATCACAAATAGTGCACATCCAGAATGGTTACCTTGTGCACTTTGATGTAACTAGCAAATTAAAATGAATAAAATAACCCCTTTGGAAAAATAAGTTAAGTATTAGAAAATTAGACAAAATACTAGAAAATTGCCGGCCAGTAATTCTAAATTCTTATTAGTGATATCTCTTGAGTGCTTCCAGGCAAGTTAATGAGGTAAACATAGATCTTTAAAATCTCCCTCTCATTCCATATTCCAGCTGAGAGCAACAACAACAAAAAGAGAGAGGGGACTGCATGAGTGCAAAAATAGGGAAGGGTTATCATCCCATGCCAGAACACGAAGACCCTTTACTCAGTGTTATGCAGATCGCACCCAATGAAGGGAGTCACTGAGCAGAGCTTTCATCTTCCCTTCCAAGAAATAGCATTGACCTGGAAAGGAAGATGACTGACCTACTTGGAAAAACACTGAGCGATCTGAGGGTGTGTGCAGTGGTTAGAACAAGTGACTATAGCAGGTGCAGACCTTGAATTTTTCAGATCAAGCCCAGTAGAGAAAAACACAAGGACGTCTAAGCATTTCAGTAAGTCTCCCTCCATCCCACTAACTCTGACTGTGACATTTTTCATACTAGAATCATGATGAACAGCCAGAAAAAGAAAATATACAGTTTACCTTAGGCTTAGGCACCCTTGAGCCACAGTGAATAAGGTGGCCGCTCCACCTGCAGCATGTTGGCTGTGAGAAAAGGAGAGGGACTCCACAGGGAGAAATCTGGGTGTGGTTTCTGGGGGGAAAAGAGCAAATGAACAATGAACACATTCATTAAAACTGCAGGCTCTTGCTCACTCAATGCTTCATGTCTACCTGACTTCGGGAGTGCAGTAGATTCAACAAAACTTCGCTGGCTTTACATTGATTTAAGGAATTCTTTTGCTGCTGCCATTGTTTCTTGTTCACAGCACTTCCTGCCATGCTGGCTAAACTCACTTCATGCTGACTTGCATAAAGTTCATCCAATACTTGCTTGTTCATGGGAGCCTGGCCCCTGCCCTGGGTCTTGCCGACACTCCTGAATGATGGAATAGCGCCTTCAAAGGCGCCACTGAAGTATCTCCCCACCATATGCCAACATATTACTGGGTTTTTGAGGCCACATGCTTTCCTGGTTGCACCCTCAGAATCTTCCCTTTGTGTATCCAGAAAGGGAGCTATAGTGCTTGTGACCTCTGAGTCACAAAAGCTCTCATGGACACTGTCCAGTTTTCTGAGACCTAGAAACTAAACAAAGTGGGGCTACCCAGGATGCAGAGGTCAGGGAGGGTAGTGGCAGCCTCCACACTGGCTGCAGAGTGCTCAGCTGCCCTGCCGCCTGGTCTCCCAAGGGAAGGAAAGGGCAAGCCACGGTGCACTCGGGTTGGGGGGCTGATTTATTCCTGGAGGTTTCTTATTACCTTATTACACAACTCAGATGGTTTGCTTTTAACGGTCTGCTTGTCTTGTTCCATTTGACCTATAAAAATGCAAACATCCTTTAAGTAGATTTCTCTTAAAGAGTTGAATGTTTCCTTGTCAGGTCATACAGCATATTTGATGATAATCACCAGGACAGCACAGGACTGACAGCTGCTCTTCAGGCCACAGACCTGGCTGGGGTGCTGCACATGCTCTACTGCGTGCTTTTCCACGGCGCCGTCTCGGACCCCAGCACCGCCAGCCCCAAGGAGAGTTACGCTCACAATACAGTGCAGGTGGCCATTCGGAGCCTACGTTTCTTCAACAGCTTTGCGGCTCTTGATCTGCCTGCTTTTCAGGTACTCAGCTTTGGCTAGTGTTGGTGTTAACCAACCAAGAGTTAATGTGTCAGCATTCTGATGATAGGGATTTGTTCTCATGCATAAGAGTACAGTGATTATGAAGAAAATAGTTTTGCTGTCATACACATTAAAATCTCTGTGAAAGCAACATAATTTTTAGCACTTATGTGCTAGATAAAAAAAAGTGCAATGAAGGGAATCACTCATACCATTATACCTGCCATTATTAAATAATACATACCATTTACTAAGCTACTGTCTTCTGGGGACTGTATTAGATGTTCTACCTATGAATTCTCATGACTACCCTGCAAGATACTGTTCTACCCATTGTACAGATGGAAAAGCTGGCAGTTCAGTAATTTCCCCAAGGTTATATGTGGCTGTGCCAAGACTGGTACCCTTCATTCTTTGACCCCATAACAGAACCTGTGCCACTCTGATACTTATAAATAAATCTTCTGTCTCAATTTCTTTAGATAAAGGTATTATCCTCCCATCAACTTTTAAATGTTAGAGAAATGGTTTTATATAATAGAATCAAAATTAGATAAATTTTTTTGATATATGACTTTCTATGCATGATTGAACTGATTCAGGTACAGTGTAAAGTGCATGTATAGTTAAGTGTACAAACCCCCATTAATTAAGTTTTTATAGGGAAAGATAGAAAATTGCTCTATGCTATAACATCAGACTGTCTGCTTAGAAACAGGTTTTTGCCCATGTAGGAAATTTAATTTTCAGAAACACTGAACCTTTAGAACAGAGCAAGCCCCAAGGAGTAGACTTTCTCTTTCAGTTTATTAACTGTCAAATGATTTCATTAAAAAGGAACAAACTTGGCAGATGATGAACCCATAATTTAGATAAATTGCTTTGCTCGGAGAGAAAAGGTTACAGAGACTCCAATGTATGAAATCGGTGGTCTTTGGTCATTCCGAGATGTAGGAAGCGCTTCTGTTTGGTAGCTGATGACAAATGTGCAGTTCTTGTCTTCGTGCCATTCTGTTCACACTTGGAAATGAATATGCTGTATCATTCGACTCAGTATCTTTCAACTTTGTAGTGTTAGTTTATTCAATACAAGAACAGACATCTGTTCCTTAAGATAAATGCTTTTTAGTTTCCAAAGCAGGTGAACAAGCCTAAGGTGGCAACTGTATAATGACTGGAGGGCTGAAAGTTTACAGCCACACCTAAAGCAGATCTCTGCTCCAGAAAACACCAGTTGTTCTTGCCTCTGGGTTGAACATACATGTGTGTTTTATGAAAACGTGAACCCATTGGGTTCTGTATGGAAACAGCTTCTCTGTCCCTGCAACTCCACACTTCTCTCCTCTTTCCTTTCTGTTTTTTCTTCTCTTTTGTCTCTGTTCTGACTCTCCTGTCTGACTCTCTCTGACTCTTCCTTTAATTTAGCCAGTTTTGTCATCAGTGAGTGTTCTTACTCTCTCCAGACATTGTTCTCAGGTACCCAGCACATGTGCCAGAAAAACCTGCATGTACTTTTCCTGGCTGTCATCCTTTTGATGCCCAAGACCCAGCACATGATTTTCCCTGACTCCTTACCTTGTGTGGGGACCCAAAAGCACCAGGACATTTAATACATGTTCTAGTTGCTCTATGCATTAAAAAGAATAACTTAGTAGACAACAGTTATTTTATTATGATCACAGATCCTGTGGGTCCAAAATTCAGATAGGGTTCATTCATCACAGTCAGCACGGCCTGTCACTACTGCATTACAGGCGGCTTCAGCTAGAGATTGAATAAAGGATTTGGGGAGGAGGCAGGACAGGAGGTGAACTCACATGACTGGGAGCTGAAGTTATCTGGAGTCATCTTCTCTCTCATGTTTGATACCTGGGCTAACTCAAAAACTAGGTTCGGCAAGAGTTGTTCGCCAGACTTCTACACAGGGTTCTCAAAATGTGATATCTGGGTTCTGATTGGGAGCATCCTGAGAGAAAGCCTCCAGAAAACAGGTGTTGCAAGAGAATCAGAAAGAAGCTGAATGACTTTATGACTTAGCCTCAGAAGTCATATGGAAAACAGTCATAAGCCTCCCATCCAGAATAAGGGAGAGAAGTCCTAAGCCCCACCTTTTAATGGGGCGGGGGGGGGCACAAAAGTATGTAGTCATTGATTGGAACACACTCTGTTTAGCAAACTAAAGCAGCGCATCCATCACATATATACATCATTAATGTAATTAATTAATTAATTAATTAAATTAAACATTTAAGGCTCACGTAGTTACAATACAGATAATCAAGTTTTGTTTTTCAAAGCATTGGGTGAGTTTTGGATAAAAAAAAACTATTTTTATGATAGAGATGGCCACAGAATATTCATGTTTAAGTCAAAACAACTTACATGTCCACAGTGAAGTTTCAGGGGCTAAGCTTATAAAGGAAAGGAGTAGAGATTTTCAGGACAGCATAGACCTGTCCTCAGATAAATCTGGGAGACAATTTATGAATTGTCTAGGAGAATAAAAGGAACTGAAGAAAAAAATTGAAATGAGGTAAATGTTATGACCTGCTAAAGGGTTAGACGGTACTTTGTACATACTGAGGGCTGAATCCTGTGCGTCACAAGAACTCAGAGCTTATGGAGCATCCCCATCAGACTTCTGGACCTGCGGTCAGGCTTAGAGCCTTCATGCTACCATGCTGGACGACCTTAGATAGGTCCTTTGAGCCCTTAAGACTCAGTTTCTCTCGGGCCTCCCCAGTGGCGCAGCAGTTAAGCACTGTGCTGTGGAGCTGTCAGCAGCTGCGACGCGAGTTTGACGCCTGGCCAGGAAGATTCCCACATTGCGTGGCAGACCTCTCCTTCCTTGCCCGCTGCTCCCCTCAGCACTGTGTTTCTGTCCATATGCATGTTCTGCTCCCCACTCTGTCTCTGGTGAACCCTCTCGCTGCCCCACACCTCTGGCCTGTACCGCAGCATTGATGCATCAATAAGTAAATCTTAAAAAAAAAAAAAACTTCAGTTTCTCATCTATAAAATAGAGATTAAAAAACCTATCTCACAAGTCTAAGGATTCAATGAGATTACATAAAGGCACAGTGCTAACTAGCACATAGTAGGCCCTCAAGAAATGTGTGTGAACTCAGCTTCTGCAGATAAAGAACTAAAGAATGCCCTTGCAGGTGTTAAGTCAGAAAGTCAAGACCTGAATGCAGCATTCCCGGTGCGCCAGCACCCAGGGCTCCTCTGCAGACCTGCGTGCTCTAGACTGTGAGAATTATCACATAGTGGGAACAAAAGGTTGCCTGTTAAGATATTCTCTTAGCTGGTTTCTTTCATTGTATACTAATAAGGCTGTCAGAATATTTTTCTCCCTTCAGCAAGAGCCTGATTTCACTCTGAATTCATACTGACACAGATGGCCTTGAGATCAGGGATATTGTATATTGTACACACTTTGACAGTTTTTACAATTGAAGGTGGTCTCAAGAAACAAATCAATGTACTGACTTGGCAATTAATTCTGGCTAAAAAGGAAATATCTTTTCCTTGAAAAATTGCTTTAATTTTTATATTCAAACTTACATGCCCTTTGACCTGCTCTTATCAGTGAAGGTTAAACAGAGGGCACTGGGTCACAGCATGCTGGACGCAGCTAATTAAATAAGGGCTGAGCTGAGAAGGTGTCACTGCTTGATTTAAAAGAGCAAAGCTTCCTGAAGTCTCTTTGGAGCCCGAGAAACATTTTATCTCAAGGCTATGAAACTGAAGCAGAGGTGCTCTTCAAATTTAGCAGTCATCTGTTTCAGTAGTACTCCCTAAAAGGACTGTGTTTTGCCCACTGTTAGGCAAGTGAATTCATTGAAATTCCCAAGCTGCGGTAAATCTGACCTGGTTCAAGCCCACCAAGACCTCAAATCAAGAGATGAGTTTAAAACTCTGCCTTTTCCCACAGGCCGGCAGTGGTGCTTCATTCCAGAGTGTATTCTTGGGCTTCGCCTCTCCCCTTTGCCCTCCTGTCGCTCTGTCTGTTTGACATGTTTATTAAATAGAAACTTCAGGCTGCACAGACAGACTCGGGCTCTCCTCCCGTCACCGACCACCGACAGCCCTTGGCCTGTCTAGAGAAAGGATCCCAGAAGCCTCTCATAGCTGAGGGAGCTTCGTGGTTTGTTTTTCTTTTTTTTTTTTTGGGGGGGGGGGGTGTTACATTTTTTTACAGTGTTTCAGGAGCCTTGGGTTTATAGACCAGTTTATTTGAATAACTAGTTGTTATTTATATTTCTTTTCTGTATGATATTTAAGTAAATGATCGAGTTATATTTTTATCCCTTTGTACAAGAAAATATTTTCTCCAGAAACAAAAATATTAGAAGTTAGCAAAATAGTTGATTTACAGGTGAATTTTAATATTTTTATTTTTCTGAATTTTCTACAGTGAGACTTTGTACTATTAGAAAAGTTAACTTACTAAAAACGGAATAGAAAACCATGCTTTAGGTAGATAATGTCTTGGCCCGTGTAGTACAGGCATTTGGTGTGCTGTGCTCTCTTTTCTGTCCCTTTTCAGATTAAATGTTGCATTTAATATGGTCATTTATTAGGACAAGAACCTCTGTACTCTCTGTTAGTACTTCCCTAGAAATTCCATAAACATTTGCAGCACCATGGCAGAAAGAAGCCCTGGTTCTCCCTGCACTGAAATTTCTAACTTCTCTCTTCTCTTGTGTCTGTCAGTCTATTGTAGGGGCAGAGGGCCTATCCCTTGCCTTCCGGCACATCGCCAGCTCCCTGCTTGGCCACTGCAGCCAAGTCTCCTGTGAAAGCCTCCTTCATGAAGTCATCGTCTGTGTGGGCTACTTCACTGTCAACCACCCAGATAACCAGGTAAGAGGCCCTGGAGAGTTCCTTCAGCCACTCCTCAGCACTGAGGGTGTGAGGTATTGGAGTGAGAAAAGGCAGGCTAGCCTGCTGGAACCCATCTCTCCCGTGCGAGGCCCTTGCCAGGCTTGAGGCTACGTCTCTGATTTCTTCTCTCCAAAGAGATTTGATCAGTAATGGATTAGCACTAAGACTCCTTTCAGAGCATTAAAAGAAAACAGTGTGAATCCAATATTCTTAGGCCACACAGAGCATCCGCTTCCTGGCTGGGTAGACTCTAATGCTCTGTCCGTGTGTTTTTTGTGTGGATGAGACAGCTTGTATCTTTCAACTTGGGTCACTTTGCAAATAATTTTAGAGTCAGGTGCTTTATGAAGCTGCCCTTGACCATTGGCTTCTGCCTAGTGCCTGGAGGTTACCGGATGGCATCGGACAGATGCTTGAAAGGGCGGGTAGGGCCTCTCCCCAGTGAGTCACCTGGAGTGATTTTGCTTTTAACTATTTGGATGATTTGGTTTCTGAGCAAGATTGCCTGCGCCTTCTAAGATCTAATTTCAAATGTGTAATACCGGGTTCTGCTGCTTTAAGAAGTTGGGAAGTCTTTGTTACACATTTCATAAAAATAATAACAGCAAGACACTTTATTTCTCTTTATATTTAAAACCAGCATTATGGCATAACTAACACATCAAATAGTAACTCCTGACAACCTCATTTATTTAAAACCTCCTTCTCAACAACCTTAATTATATCGATTATAGTTAAGAAAAGGCCCCCAAAACTCCATGCTTACCAGTTTTTATTTTAGGCAGATCGCTAACTAGTATGCTTACTAGGCTTATTAGCCTATAGCTAACTAGACCAAGGTAAGAGAAGGACTAAAGATGACTGTGGTGCCAAAGCCAAGTACAAATGAGATGCTGCACACAAGGAGCTGGATTTCTTTTCCTGATGAGAAGAAAGAGGATTAAAAAATACATGGTAGACCCAAGAACTCAGAAACCATAGCCATCTGGATCCCAAGGGACACTGGCCCTGTATTTTACTCCTCAAGTTAGTATTGATACACCTGATGTTTCCCCTGACTAGGTGTGGAAACATGTTCTGTGCAGTCCCTCTAAGAAGACTGAGAGCATTCCATTCTAGAGAGATTCTTACGATTCAAATATAGAAAAAATTTTCTGTACACCATTCCCAGAACAAGTGTCATATGTAAACATAAAAATTAGATTTAATTTCATTTAAAAGTTTGTTTTTATTTTTCTGATTACAAAAGTGTCCCTTACATATCATGAAATAGGCAAGTATAAAGAAGCTGGAATCACATTCACTCATGAGTTCACCCTCTCACATAGCCTCGGCTGCTACTTTGGTAGGCTCCCTTACAGCCTCTTTCCTATGACTATTTTTTCCAGTTTTTGAGGTGTAATTGGCATAATACTGTATTATTTTTGAGTGTACAGCAGGATGAGGTAGTGTATGTATATACTATGAAATGATCACCATAATAACTTTCATTAACGTCCATCCCCTCCCATAGTTACATTATTTTTCTTATAAGAACTTCTAAGATCTAATTTCAAATGTATGATACAGAGTTAACTTTAGTCACCAGGCTGTCAGTTATCTCCCCAGAACTTACAGCTGGATGTGTGTACCTTTTTAACCACCTTCACCCATTTCCCCTACCCCACCCCTCTGTGGATATTTTTGCTAAGCTAAGGTCATGCTGTCCATGCACTCACGTCCCCCTTTATACACTGGGCAGTATGTCACAGTAACTCTGTGAGTGTCATTTTTAGTGGCTGCATGACTTCATCTTAGGTACACAGCCCATGGTTTACCTAACAGCATACTGGTTTATACTCAATTTGTTTTTTATTTATCTTGTTTGTATACTTTTATACTTAAGTTGTTTGCTCTGTGTCAAGACAGTGTCTACTGCACTTGAAAAGAGGTACGTAGTTTGTGTGATAGAATTCTGCTGTGTGTTCTACAGCAAAAGTTAGTTCCTTTAGCACATTCCTATTCAGGGATGATTTGAAACTCTGTTTAAGCCAACTCTTCTGTGATGAATTGACTAAATCAGAACTTGGGGGTATTTCAGAGAGTTTTTCTGCTAAAACGAGATCATACACTAATCCTTTCCTGTAGATAAAATACACGTTCTACGTATCTCTGGGCTCAACAGAGTGAATGGGGGAATGAGTTAGGGGGCTGGTATTTGGAGATGGCATGTTAGAACTGACTTGAGTCTGATGGCGAAATAATGACTGAGCATGTCAGGACAAGAAAAAAAAAATCACATTAAATGGGCAGAAATCATGAAGCCATACAAGCTCGACACAGAGACCAGAGGCTTCTCTTTGGAGAAGAAGATATAATGGAGTTTGGATACCATTGTTGAGAGGAGCACTCACTATGAGGAAAAGTATGAAAAACCAGACTTTCTGTTTTGATACCTTACCTCCCAGAGGGATTGTATACTACTCTGGATGGCCTCTTCTGATTCAAAGGAAGTGCAGAGAAGTCAATTCAGACCTGAGGCAGCCGCTGAAATGCAATAATCTATGAGAAGAGGGCCTCCCTGGTGGCACAATGGGTTGTCTCAGCACTATGAAGCTATCCACAGCCACTGCAGCACAAGTTCTATCCCCAGCCAGGGAGCTTCCCACATGGTACAGCAGACCTCTCCTGTCTCGCCCGCTGCTCCCCTCAGCAGTGTACTTCAGTAGATCCGCCTGTTCTGCTCCCCACTCTGTCCCTGGTGAATCCTCTCACTACCCCACACCTCTGGCCGACACCCCAGTTCTTATATACATAAAATAAAATTTAAAAAATAAAAAATAGAGAAGAAATAATAAACTGATAGAAATGATAGTAATTCCTCAGTCAGATACTGAGACACTGCATCTTACAGAGATGCTGTTTTTAAGCAGAACTCCTGATTGTTGTAAATTCTTTGTACTCTTCTTCCCATCTATTGTCTCTTGGACCTCACTAGCATTTAAGTGAGGCAGGCTATAAATACTGAAATTATTCCTACCTCACAAACAGGTAAGAAATTAGTATTCAGAGAGGTGCAGTAATCCCCTGAAATGGCATAAAGAATCACTGGAAGACAAGGGCCAGAACCAGGGTCTTAATAAAGTCCAACTGATGGCACTTTCCATTTCACATTGCTTGAGAAAATAAGATGTGTCACGAGCCCCATCTACCAGTGATCTCTAAAGTGTGTGCCGCACAGATGATTCCCCTTTGCCCACACAGTACACTGAGAAGCTCCATCTGCACGTCTGCATGCTGGCTGGACTGAGAGCCTGAATGTGTGCGTTTGTCAGGAAGACTCATAAAAGTCCTGGGAAGGTATAAGTGATGTATTTTACAAACACAAATGAACTGCAGTCTAGCAAGTAAAGACCCAGCTTCTAACCCCAGCCCTGGCAGTAGCTTAGATGAATCATTTGCCCTCAAGACTTGAGCATCTTTGCTCATAAGGAGGTAGATTGGTTCTAGAAATGAATAGTGGTGATGATTCTACAATATTGTGAATATACTCAATACCACTTAATTGTAAGCTTAAAAAATGGCTAAAATGGTAAATTGTATGTTATATATTTTTACTATAATAGAATAAAAAATACAAAATATAAAATAGAAGTGATTGTCCTGGATGAGCTCCTGTGAGCTCTGTCAGTCAGTCTGTGAGAGGTAAAAGGCTGTGATTGGAACCAGGCAGACAGCACTCTGGCCTCCTGGGGGACTCCAAGCCATTCTGTGATTTTCCCAATCCTCCTCATCCTTCTCCAGATTCTGTCAGCACAGCCCCAGATAGCTGCAGAAGCTGCCTGCCTCTCTGGCAGCTGACTCTTAAAAGCTGACTATTGCTTAGCTCCCCTGTCCTGATAAATGCACGGGCGCATGCTTGCTGATGCCAGCGCCAGCACTGCTGTTCCAGCCACACAGAGGGCTGTCCTTGCCACTTGCCCTGGGAGCTCCGTGCCAGACAGACAGCCTGGCAGGACAGGGGAGGGAAGGAACCTCAAGCTTTCAAGGGTGGCAACTGCTCATTTCCCAGTAGAATTGGGGAGTTTCCTATAATTAAAAAAAAAAAATGCTTCTTTATTCTAAAAACTTGTTTTAAGCTCTCGCCCAGCTTCAGTTACAGGTTTGCAGAGTCCTGGAAAGGCTCTGAGATATTTAGTCTGGCTCCCTCACATTATACGTGAAGAAACTGAGGCTTAGCAAAGGAAAAGGAATTGCTAAGTAAGAACCAGCAGGACCCATCCTCATAATGGGCAGTTCAGCTAGTGCCCTTTTTACCTCATTTCTGTATTTATGAAAGTGAATTTATTTATCCTGACACCACTTTCTCTAAAGGGAAGAAATTGTAATGCTCAATTCATTTAATGTTACTGATCATTAGTCAAAAAGTCACGTTAATTTGCAAGATCTGTTTGTCCTCGGGGATTCTTTATTTCCTACTGGAGAAACAGCTTGTATCTTTATAAGACAAGAGATCTGAACTCCTGCTGCAACCCAAGGCTGTTTTATTAGGTAGCTGATTTGCATAAAGGGTTGGCACTTTTTCTTTGCCAGCATTTAGTCTATTAACTGGGAGGACTGAGCCCCATGACAGCAAGGATGAGTTCAGAAGAGAAACCTGGATAATAAAAGTGATGTCCCATCCTTGCATCCTACAGGGTTGCAGTTTCTAATTAAAATGTTTTTTTAATCAAAAGCTTCCCTGTATTTTATGGCATTTTCATGACTCTTTCTAAACTCCTTCCCATTTAATTATTATAATGAACATAATTAGTATGTGCTGTCAGCCTTTTACTTTATTTACATTTTATATTGGATAATTAAATGTGGTCTGATAATTAAATTAACTCGAATGACAGATGATTTGACTGCGTACATATTACTATATTGGGAATAAGCACCTTTGCATATTCATTTTAGTTAGTGACTGACTTTTTCATTTGGAAAGACCCATAGATTTCAGTTTTCAGCGAGAGTCTTATGACAGTTGAAAGGAAGGGTCCCTGGGGCCCGCCCTCCCCCATCAGCTTCTCTGCAGAGAAATCTATGCAGATCATGTAATCATCTGCTCTGCTGTTTCCCAGAGGCTCCCAGATGCTTCTAGGGACATCAGAACAAGCCAGAGAGCTGGACAGTGGGGGCTCAGGAAACTAATTCTGCCTCAGCTGTGATAGGTATTTCTAGGTATTTTATCATTTAATGACTTAGTGAGGAAACCCTAATGTTAATTGATGGAAAGGTTTCTAAAATGTGTCTATTGTACTCACGCGAACATTTCCACACAGAGAAACAGGACCAATTCCCAGTTGTGTACCATTTGCAGGTGAGGGAGTAGTTGTGTTTTAAGAGTGGCAGTTTTCCAGAACCTCATTCCAGATTGTGGAACTTTCAGAGGAGACCTAATTCCTGCCCAAACATTCTTACTTGACTCTTTGTTTTCTTCACAGGCAGATGGTCCTAGGTTACACCCACTAGGTAAACTCCCCAAGCCGGGCCAAGTGCCGGGACAAAACTGCCACCAGGCCTCCCAGGCTATCTCCTGGGGTGGCAGCTCCTCTTCTAGCTGTAACACAAGTTCTGGTTTTTGCATTTTTTGTGTGTAACAGTGCTGTTCTTTTCATAAAATAAAAAATGTATCATATCCAAGAGAATGCCTAAAGTGTGCAGCAATATAGCCATTTTATAGTTACTCTCAATGTTGCAATCCCAAAGAAAAACAGGGGGTGTCTTTTTCCCTGAACGTGGAACTATAAATTTCAAAATAGCTTCTGCGTAAACATTTATCTTGAGACTTTTAGTGAGTGACCTGGCTCATGTTAGAATGAAGAATGGATTTAGCAATTTTAGCCAGTTGCATTTAAAGTCACCAGTTTCACAGAATTCAAATAAAAAAACACCTTTTGCTTCCCTTATCTCTGGTGAATTTTCTAACACAGCAGTAGTTTGGAGCTCCGTAAGCCTACACCAGGGACCTTTTTTACTCCACAGACCACCTGAGAGGTTATTAAGGGCTCCTTGCTTGACCTAGTGGCTGCATTGCCAGAGGATCAACTGGAGTAGTGGCAGCCTCCCCTGGGAGCCCACCGCCAACTCACATGCAAACCTTGACCACTCAGGATGAACATTTGTGGTCCTTAACGGTGAAAGGGCCCTTCTCCCATTGTGTGGGTACTTCGCGACTCACGAACCACATCACCCCGCAGATCCTCCCACTGGTGGTAGATGCAGCATTGGTTCATGTGGCACCTGGATGGAATCACGTCTTGACACAGTCTGCAGTCGAAGCTGCAAACTTGATCTCTGATGGCACCAGAAGTGAAATGTCACAGAGAGAAGAGCACAGGCGCTGAAGTTAGTAGGCTTTGTGGCACTGTGGCACCGGGCAAGTGGCCTGTGCCGAGCCTCATCTGTGAGGCTGCTGCCCTGGGAGTGGAGGCAGCTCAGGGTCGACCCCTGAGGAATGTCACTGGCCCACTTGCCCTGAACTTGCCCTGATCGGCAGGAGGCTGGATCCATGATTCTGACAAATCACACAAATGTGCTGATAAACTGTCCTTGACTAGTCTTCTTGGTTTCTCATTTTTAGAGAACTCAGATTCAGAACACTTCAGTAAAATAACTGTCTTGAAATCTAACATCACATTTTGTAGTGGAAGACTAGCCATTTAGCTTCCACTCACTTGGGACTTGGGATCCCCCATACTACCTCAGCAGTAGGCTTGGTTTAGCTGCAAGGTGACAGGAAGTTCATCAACCCAGCTGAGCTCCATCCCAAGAACAAGCAGAACAGAGAACACATGTACGGAGACGCCACGTAAACTCGTCAACACCCTCTCCCCAGGGTGCCCAGCCCAGACGCTCTGAGGAGGTTCACACATGAACGCTGCTGCCAGGTTTGTGCACTGACCTCAGCCAGCCTGAGCTTGCCTGGAAATCTTCCTCTGCGCACAGCAGAAAGCCAGATCAGAGGAAGACTTTGTTAAGCTGTAAATCTGATTTTTTTCCTGTCTGGCCTTCAGTCATGGAGGAACCTTTTTAATAAGGCACTCTGAGATGGACAATAAAGACTTAACCTGTACCAACAGAGAAAACATCTCCTCTGAGATAGGGAATTTCATATAACACCCTCACCGTCCAGCAAACACCAGTGCAGTCAAAAGCGCTGGCCCCCCACAGCCTCACTGTGCCTCTGGGCACGTCCTGCCCTTCCCTGGGCTTTAGCTTCCTATCTGTGAAAGAGCGAGGCAAGGCACTCAGACAGAGGATGGATGTGTGATTCGAAGACAACATGGACAGTCTCTTTTTTTTTTAGGATTTATTTATTTATGCATACAAGCTGGGGTACAGGCCACAGGCATGGGGCGGCAAGAGGGTTCACCTAGAGACAGAGTGGGGAGCAGAACAGGCAGATCGACGGAAACACTGCTGAGGGGAGCAGCGGGCGAGGCAAAAGAGGTCTGCCGCGCCATGTGGGAATCTCCCTGGCTGGGCGTCGAACCTGTGTCGCCGCTGCCGACAGCTCCACAGCGCAGTGCTTAACCACTGCGCCACCAGGGAGTTCCAACATGGGCAGTCTTGGCCAGACCGACATAAGTAGATGAATTCAGTCATTTTCATCTCTAAGCACAGTCATCATAAATAGCCCACCCACCACACTGGCATCCTGTTGTGTCACGAACACCCCTTGCACCTCACACCTCAAGCACTTCCTCTTGCTGCTTTCTACCTAGAATACTTTGCCCTCAGAAAGCAACACGGTTCGGGGGCTTCCACAGGCGTTTTTTTTTCCCCCTGATGTTCCCTGACCATAGTAACTATTACAGTGTACCATCCCTGTTTCCTCTTTATTTCTCCATACACTTATTACCCCTCTGACATTTATTTATTTTGTCTCATCCCCATCCTCCCATTACCGCAAAATGTGAGAACTTTGAGAGCACTGTCTTTTGTGCCTTGCACATAGCAATTACCTAATACATGTTTGCTGAATGAACAATAAGATATTGAGATAATGCAGCATCTCCCCTTAGGTATAAACTGCAGAAAAGGCTGCATCGGCCCTAGATTTTGACAGATAACCGCACGCCCTTTTGTTTTACTGACCAAACCTGACGTTTAGCTAAAATTTTTTTTTAATTTATTTATTTTTTTATTTATACATACAAGCTGGGGTACAGGCCAGAGGCATGGGGCGGCGAGAGGGTTCACCAGAGACAGAGTGGGGAGCAGAACAGGCAGATCAGAAATACACTGCTGAGGGGAGCAGCGGGCAAGGCAGGAGAGGTCTGCCGCACCATGTGGGATTCTCCCCGGCCGGGCGTCGAACTCACGTCGCCGCTGCCAACAGCTCCACAGCGCAGCGCTTAACCGCTGCGCCACCAGGGAGGCCCACGTTTAGCTAAAATTTTAAGCAACATTTCTTTGGTCCTCTTAAGTTATTTATCTTTGAGTCTCTTATAAAAGAAACTTCCCAGTGATTCTGAGATCCAGCGGAAGTGACCGTGTTTAAGGTTTGGCACAAGCCATGGGTGAGGAAACAGCAGCGTCTGAGGGAAAGTGCTGGATACAGACTTGGTTTCTCTCCCAGCCGTCTCCTCTCAGTGGTAAGCTGGGCTGGTGATCCTGAGTTCAACTCTCCCCAACTAACTCCTGGACATAACAAGTCATAACTCACAGGGTTGTGAAAATTCAATCTCTTCCTTATTACACATGTCCCAAGTCTACTTGACTCACTGTGATTTGGTGTAAATAAAGCTTCTTGGCAGTTAAGCCCCACTCTAAGAGAGCACACGAGGGTAAATCTACACTTAAAGACCCCAAGTCACCATACTCTTTATAGCGAGTTTTCTCTGAGGCATTCAAAATATGCCTCTTCAGTGTCTTCACATGCAGTCTCTTCGAGAACATGTGTGGTTAGTCAGCCCTCACATGCTAGAAGCGGTGAGCTAAAGCCCATCACGGTGGCTGTCAGTGTTTGGTGTCTGCTTTAAGCCATGGGTGGTGTGTTTTTGTAGCTTGAAAAAAGGAGTTTGGACTCTGGAGCCAAGTGACCTAAGTTGGGGCCTCAGCTATGGCAGCCACTAGCTCTGTGATCCTAGGCAAACCCCTTACTCCCTGCCACCGATTTCCTCATTGTAAAGTAGGGATAACACTGCTAGCGGGCTAAATCAGGACATGCAGTAGGGTTAGCACACACCCTCAGCCAGAACCATGCTAGCTGTGATGTTGAAATTATCATTTTCTGCCTCCAGATTTCTTTCTTTAATGGTAAAGCCCTGGACTCTGCAACCAGTCACCTCTGACACTTGAATCCACCTCTGCTATCAGGGCATGTTTCTCCTCTGTGTGTCCCCTACCTCCAGGCTCCTTTGTGAACCCTAAAGATGGAGAAGCACCACAGGCTCTTCCCATAGGGTCCCTGGGCTGCCACTTAAGTGCTGGACCAACACAGCCTGGCACAGGGCTAAAACTCACTCTGGCTCTGGCCCGCTGCCGGCTCCCCTTCCCAAGGGGCCTGCCTTGTCCCACTGGACACACCTGACGGGTGATAAGCACATGCTGGTCTGCAGGATGGTAAATGAGAATCTCCAGTCCCCACCATGGGCTGCAGAATTAGGAGGGAGACCTCACACCCAAATCTTTCTCCTCTATATGGGCAACTGCTAAACTGAAAACACACGACAGAGATAACTCAGAGGTGCGTTGAGATTGTGTTAGGAAAAGAAACTGGGAAAGGGGACACATGAATCAATGTGAACATTTAATGGGCCTTAATTGGAACCTTATCCTACTGTACTTAGGGCAAAGAGATGAAAGCAAAAGAAATCTGAGAGACCATTTATTTCACTTGAGAATGCAGTAAACTGAAACTACAAAAAGATTTGACTACTATTATATTTTTATGATTAAATAAAATTGTCATAGACTAGTGCTGGTGAGCCTATAAACACTCCACGGAATGCATCCAGGCTCCCTGGATGCCTCTGCTCTGTTTATTAACCCTGCTCTTCTCACACCACCCAAAGTCTCCATGGTGAAGAAGGTCTGACCCAAGTTCTCCTCACAGGAAAGGTTCAAAGTTCACATGGACTATTTGCATTTTAAGACTTTATTAATACTGTCCATCCCCTGCCCAACCCCCACTCACACATCTTGTTAGTCAGTAATAGATTCACTTTTCAGTTGTGTGTCAGTTCTCTCAAAGAAGCTGCATGAGAAAATCAGAGTAGCTGCTAGTTGAGAATTTGGAAGCAGTCTATTTTGTGTGGTAATTTTTTTCATTCTTAAGTAAAATAGAGTCTAAGTTCTTTTTCCCCAGTTTTGAGGTATGTGGGGCTGCATAGGGTGTTGATGTATGTGAGTGCTTGTTGCACAGGAGTATGTCAGGGCTGCAAGTCCATAGGCTTTGAGCCGTCGTGTAGTCCAGCTCCCACCATTGCCAGAGAGAAGGGCCTGCTCAAGGTCGCTGGCACCAGGCCTCTTGACACATCATCTAGAGCTTCCTGTTACCAGCTTTCCTCCTCCTACCCTCCTTCTCTGTGGTAAATGGGATATCGATAATGCAGATATTCAGAAAATCCTAAATAAATTAGTCCCTCAAATTTATGATGATATGATGAATATGTATAATTTCCAAGCTCTGTGTTAAAATGGAAGCAGCACTTACAGGTATAGTTCCTGACAAAGGATGAATAGAATCTGTGACTTTTAGGGTTAGCCAAGTATTTGAGGTAATCTAGTCCAATCTCCTTTTGCTGTAAGATGTGTCTGAAGGGAATTTAAAACATGCTGTATTTAAAGGTGACTCTTCTCACAGAATATACAACATGAAAGAAGGAAAAAGAAATTCTAACACACCAACAAAGGACAGAACTGACTTGTACTCAGGGAAATGCCAGAGTTGTGAGTTTTCAGTCTATGTGAGCATCTATCATTCATTTCTTCTCTCATTCATCAACTTCTAAAGCCCCAACCTGTCAGGCCATGCACTGGAAGATGCAAAAACGAGGACAACCCAGGCCCTGTCCCAGTGGGATCCACAGCCTGGCAGCAGCGCTGCTGGTGCTAAGGCTCATCCTTCCGCAGACACAGTGGCCCCTGGGACACCATGGGGCCAAACAGACAGAGCCCCTGACTGCAAGGGCCTGACATTCGGGGGGCACGGTACACAAGCTGAGCCTGTGTAGGAGATCCTTGCAGAAATATTTCACAGTGGAGATCATGCTTTAGGTGGTACATGAAGTGAAATAGATATATACCAGGCAGCAGGGAGGAGAGACATTGTAGGCATAGGAAAAACCATGAGGAAAGGTACTGAGATGTGAAATAGCCTGGTAGGCTCGGAACTGCAAGCTGTTCTTTCTAATTGGAGCTTAGGAGGTAGGGGGAGAATGAGCGCTAAAGAAAAGGAGTAGGTAAAGGGCCTCCCTGGTGGCACAGTGGTTAAGCGCTGCTGGGCTGTGGAGCTGCTGGTTGCAGTGACTCAAATTTGACGCCCGGCCGGGGAGATTCCCACATGGCATGGCAGACCTCTCCTGCCTTGCCCGCTGCTCCCCTCCGCAGTGTATTTCTGTGCATCTGCCTGTTCTGCTCCCCACTCTGTCTCTGGTGAACCCTCT
The DNA here is from genome assembly GCA_004024925.1 of Scalopus aquaticus. Taxonomy (NCBI): domain Eukaryota; kingdom Metazoa; phylum Chordata; class Mammalia; order Eulipotyphla; family Talpidae; genus Scalopus; species Scalopus aquaticus. Next base: position 39,460 of record PVIJ01008847.1, read on the forward strand.
CGCCGCCCCATGCCTCTGGCCTGTACCCCAACTTGTATGCGTAAATAAATAAATCTTTAAAAAAAAAACAAAAGGAGTAGGCTGGGCCCAGGCCCTGGAGGGTCCTGTGGGCCAGGCCAAGAGCTTGGGAAAGGATCCTCTGGGAGATGCTGAAGAGCCCCTCAACATTACTAGCAGGCAGATAAAATGCTGTGTCTCAAAGCCCAATCCAGTGTGCAGGGAATGGGGAGGTGGTGCCAGGACGTCCACACCTGTACCCCAGGGCTGTGGCAGAGGCCAGGCTCTGAAGCATTGCTCTCCCCTACCGGAGCAGAGCGCTACTGGAGGAAGTCTGCCCAGAAACCTCTTGCATCCTTCTGCTTTTGGTATCAAGCACACAACCTATTTCCCACAGGAAGCAGAGCCAGGCACTTACCAGTCGCCCTGGAGGGACACAGCAGGACAGCCACTAACCCCTTACTATGCAAGGAAAGTCCTGTTTCTCTAGAATCACCTGGTTTCCCAAGTCTAGGAGAGCCAAGACCCCAACTACTGGCTTTCCTCCTTCCACGTCTCTTCTTTCTCCCTCCTTCCTCCTTCCCTGTTCTCTGCTGGTGTTAAACACCAAGAGCCTAAGAGACCACCAGGACAAAGGCCAGTGCTTAAAGGGTCTACCTCCCACACAGCCTGCCAAGATCTCTGCGTTTAATCTCAGCCTAGAAATCTATCTTATGCAGAAGCAAGTTTGGGAGGAAAGGAATGTGTCTGCAGTGCCGGCCAAGGGAATCTTTGTGTTTCTCTGCTCTGAATTTGATTTGATTATGTGTGTCGACAGACTCTTCAAATTGTTCTCCTGTGATATTTAAATAAAGCCACTTCTCCATCCTTCCTACTCAATCCCCAAGGCAGGAGATTTGAGAAACAAGATATGTGTGTTTGGGGCTTGCTGTTTTCTTTGTGTGATTCCTGGAGGTCACGAGCTCAAGACCCCTCCTGTCATATTGGTTGTATCCAGGCCCCGGGCTTCAGGTGCACTGACACTTGTCAGGAGCAGTGTGGACAGAGGGGCTCGGCTGGAGCCCTGGCCTGGCCACCTCACACTGCGGCAAGACCAGTTTTCAGGGAGGAATGCAGCAACTGCTTTGTCTGTGCTCTGCTAGAAAAATATTCTTTGTTCCAGTGATTTACAGGCTCTTTTGGCTGTCTCTTTTAATGAATTTTAGATGTCTAGACACCTATTTTGCCCCTCTGTTGTGGACATGTTGTCTCTGACAAAAAAAAGAACAAAACAAAGCAAGAATCCTTAGGCATAAAGAATTTGCCTTGGTAGGTTTAACTATTTGTGTCCGTTACTGTGTGGCTCCACACTGCATTCACCCCATTACACTTGACTGAGGGCGCTCATTTGGCCTTGGGCTTCCCACACTGGCTCACCAGTCATGCTGAAGAAAGCCAATCCTGCTCTCCATACTACTGCTCCAAGAGTCTGCGGCATTCAACAGAGCCCCCAGTCAGCTGTTTTGCAAATCCAAGCAAAGACAGTGTCATCTAAGAACCTTGGAGGCCCTGGGATGAGTGAGCCAGGCTCTGGGGTGGCAGCTATAGGCCCTGGAGCCCGGTGTGGGAACCAGAGCTGTCCTCAGACATTCATTCCCCAGGTGGTTATGGAGCACCTGTTATCTGTCAGGCACTGCACTAGGCGCAAAGCCAGACGCTAGGGATACAGTAGTGAAGGAAAGGCCCCAAGCTCCAGTCCCCCACGAGCTTACAGCCTTGAGAACTGTTCTTACATATCTGGAACTAGGCAGGGCCAACAGCATGTCTTCTTTCTGGTCCATGGCAGACAGGACACTGGGGTCCCGGTAATAAAAGTATCTAGAAATTTTCCAGGGGGAAGTCTGAGGTGGGGGAGAGCTAAAAAAAATAAAACAAAATGCTGATGGAGCTCCTAAATAAGGGGAAAATTGAGGGATATTCTTAGCAAATCAACAGGATTCAGAGTATAATTAGATAAACAGCTTGACCATTTTGTTTTATGTTCTTGAATGTGAGTTCTAGAGAGGTTTTTTTTTCCTATTAGAGATGATTGTCTAAGAGAGATAGATGAGTGACCAATGGATGAACATGCAGACAGACAGGCAAAATAGATAGATTTGGGGGAGGGAGGTGAACAAGTAATGTTTACAGAACATTTTTCCAGTTTTTGGTATGGACAGGGGATGGGGCTGTTCCCATAGAAGTGAATTTTGCAGCTCTCCAAATTTACCTTTAAAGCACGGTGTTTATTTAACATTTGTTAACTATTTGGAAACATTCTTTAAATATTAGCTTCCTGCCTTAGACTTAGACTTAAATTCTACTTCATACATTAACTGGTTTTTGATGCCTTAAGAATGAGGATTATCACATGTGTAGAAGTAAGTTTTTCAAGTGTAGAGTTACAAGTAAAGACAATGGGTTAAAATGAATAAGATATTTTACTGCAAAGCAGTAATACTCTCAGACCAGCTGGAAAGGTTAGACACCAAATAGTCCCAGGCAGCTTAGTGAATTCTCATTTCTGCTTAAAACAATTTTAATCCCCAGCCCTTTACTTACTAGTGTCAGCTGATGCTGCTTCCGGTTGCTCTGTTGTTCCTGTCACCTGGCAGGAGGGAATCCTGTCTCAGTCAGTCCCCTGACTTGCTGGTTCTAATCTACTGTAGACTGGACACCCACTTCTGAACTGTGAATGGGTGTCTGAGTCGGAGCTTGCAGAACTTCCTGTGAGAATTGTCACCAGTTTGTGGAAAGACTGGGCACTCTCTGAGGGCAAGGGTGTCTGACCTGTTCCCTGGCCCCTCCTCAGCGCCTCACACCACCCTGGCCAGAGTAGATGCTCAGTAAATATTTGATGAATAGACTAATTTATCTGCTCAGAGAACTGCTTGCTCACTTCCTGGTTCTTGGCTGCCTTCCAAGTGGTCACAGTTGGAGGAAAGGGGCCCTCTGGGTGAGGAGAAATGTGCTGTTTTCCATTTATATAATGCGATAGCCTCTCCACAGGCCTTCCTAACCACTCTCCTCCAGATCCTATGGAGTGTAGCAGCTGTCCTTTCACAGATGTGAAATCTGAAAGCTCCCCAGGCTGATGGCTTTTCTAGACAGAAATACCCTACCTTCACTTTCCCTCTTCCTTCTTCAAATTTAACAGTTGGGAAAACTGTTCAAGTCAGACCAAGGATTATCATTGTGAATATATTATACATGATAGTAATTGTTCAAGAATATAAAACCAGATTTGTCAGCCCTCAAAACCCTGAAGGCAGCCAACTGCAAGAGCAGCGCAAGAAAGTGCTCCTCTTGGGGTCATATGTACTAGCAGTTAACTCACAGGAGTCTGCCTTCACCAGCCAGTCCACTCTTTCAAGTTCTTACATCTGATCATTTGAGACAAACTCCTGGCACAGCCCAGTATATACCCAAGGACTGGTTATTTGATACCCAGCCAAGCAGAATATAGGTTTCTGAAGAAAGGCCTTTTGTGTTGGCTTAATCTGTGTGTGTCGGTTGGTTCAGTGTGTTTAGAATGGCAGTATGTCATTCTCATCTTCATCTGGGCCAGCGAAGTCCCACAAGAAGTTGGCTGGCAGCCAGCCACGGGAATGCACTCAGGCCGGCAACAGAGAGCCCCTCTGCCCAGGACAGGGTGACCTCTGGAGTCTTATAGCCCTGGGTAGGTCTGAAGGGGGGCTAGGGGGAGGAGCCAGCAGAGTCCTAAGCTTTCCAGGCCTAGCTCCACCAGGCTGGGGGTCCTAGGACAAGCCTCAGACTTTCTGAGTGTTAGATTTCCTCTCATAAAGAGTAGAGTCATCCCTGTCTGCCCACCCCAGAGCAGGTCTTGCCACTAAGATAATGTGGGTGGAGGCTTTATAGACTGTTGAATTTTGTTAGCCCAGGGACAGGCAGCCTTCTCTGTTGAGTGTTGCTAGGGGCTGGCAATGCCGTGTCCTAAAAGACTGCATTACCTCATACCAAATGAGAGACCAGTACCACCCACCACCCTTGTAGGAGGAGGCTCTTTTCCAGACCCCTCCTTATAACCAAGCCAGGCATCTCAGGGACCCAGAGATCCCAAGTCCAACTTCCTTCTAGAGTAACAGACAGCTTATCACAAAATCCATTCTTTAGGGATGTCTTAATTCAGGTTGCAACAGCAAAGTATTGTGGATTATATAGTTTATAAACAACAGAAATGTATTTCTGTTGGGGAACTGGCAGTCCTAGATCAGGGTGCCAGCCTAGTCCAGTTCTGGGAAGGGCCTTCTTCCAGCTTGCAGACTACCAGCTTCTTGTCATATCTTCATATGGGAGAGCGAGGACCAGAAAGTCTCGCCAACCTCTTATAAGGCACTGACCCCCCTCAGAAGGGTTCCATTCTCATGACCTAATCACTTTCCAGAGCCTTCACCTCCTGATGCCATCACATTGGGGTTAGGATTTCAACATATGAGTTGGAGGGAACACAAGTCTATAACAAGGGACTAGATGTGGAGATAGCACTGAGGCCTCCAAGCCAGAATATGAGAAGAGATTTAATATGGCTCTCCCCCCAACTTTCTAGTTTGTCAACTAGAAACCCTCTATCACTTGGATTCATTCACTCCAGTGACTTTGCTGGGCCTAACCCTCCTGCAGAGCAAAAGACAGTTCCTGCCCTTTGGGGCCTAGGGCTTAGACTACACTCACTTAGATAGTTGTTGTGTGCCTTTAGGTGGAAGGGGCAGGCTGTCTCTGGCAGCGCTAACTGGGAAAACTTCCTAGGCTTAAGGGTTTACTTAAGTGCTTCAAGGGAAGCTCATCCTAGGTCTGAATCCAGAGCCCGCAACACCAGCCTATTAGCTTTGGCCCTTCCTGCTCTTTTTCAGATTGACAAGTCTAGCACAACAGACACACACACACACACACACACACACACACACACACACTCACATAGGCTAAGCCTGTTTCTCTGTACCACTTACCTGTGTTTTTTGGAACATGCTTATGCTGGGATTTTCTTTTCAGAGCTGTCAGTATGCACTTCCTCCCCCGCCACCACAAGACCCTGGCTGGCAGCCCCAGCATTGTTTGCATAGCTCTCTCCTGTGCAGGCAGGGCCAGGGAGAGTGTGCAGCCATGGCTTTCTGAGTGGCACTGAGTCTCAGCCTGAGAGCTGCCTCCAGAGCCTGTTCTAATGAGCAGCCCTTGTGGAGAATTGGGGTGGGATTATGGAAAACATGCATTAGGCCTCTGCACTGGGAGGGGGCTTCTGGTCAAGCAAGTGGATGAGAGCCAGATCTGGCAGAGGAGAGGGCAGCAGCTCTGGTATGCTAACTAAACACTCATACCTAACATTTTCACACTGTGGTGGCAGACATGGCCTCATTTGATACTCATCTAAACCATGAAGACTGTCTAAACCCCTATTTTATAAAGGGTCTTGAGACTCAAGTTGGTTAACTGGTCAGAGCCAGTCCTACAGCCCATACAGCCTAACACCCGCACCCTTGAACCCATAGATGCATGTCTTCTGGCCACGGAGAGACAGCTGTCACAGAAGTGCCATCAACTCAAATACACCTGGTTAGCGAAGATCGCTTTTATAATGAAACATCATCTGCCCAATGGCGATAAGAAATCAGAGCTGTCCTATGGATTGAATTGGGTCCCCCTAATTCATATGTTGAGCCCTAACCCCTCATATGACTGTCATTGGAGACAGAACTTTCAGAAGGTGCTCAGGTTAAATGAGGTCATAAGGGTAGTGTCTAATACAATAGGATTGGTGGCCAGATGAGAAGAGGGAGGGAGAGGCATGTTTGCTGAGGGAGGCCATGTGAACATACTGCCGTCTCATGCCACAAGGAGAACTTCACAAGAGCCCCACCATGTCTGCACTCTAATCTCAGACTTGCAGGCTCCAGAAACGTGAAATGAAATTTCTGTGTTTAAGCCACCCAGTCTATGACACTGTGTCATTGCAGCCTAAGCAGACTAGAACAGGCCAGTAGTCAATCTGGGAGCTTCTTATCTCAACTGTAATTCCCACTGCTGCGATGTGATCCAGCCTTGAAGGTCTAACCCACCTTTTCAGTTCAGTTTCTGTATTCACCTGAGTCAGGAGTAATCTCTCCCTCCCAGAGTCCCCCGTTAACCATCCTTCCCTTGCTGATTGACCAGGCTCCTTTGTATCACTGTCCTTTGTGTACTGTCTCACCTCCCTGAGTCATGGCGCCTCCGCACCATGCTGCATCATCATTGGTGTGTGAAGGGAAGGGCCTTTCTCTACTCTTCTTTTTCCATAGCACTCAGCACAGGAGCACTCAGCAAATGTCTGCCAGAGTTAGAGCTCACTGTGACTCTTGTGCCTCAGTATGCTTTACCTGGCAGAAAGCACGGACAACCACCAGAAAGCCCAGTGGGTGGCCAGGAGTCAGTGGATGGAAGAAACAGCATGTCCTGCTGTCTGCTCCAGATCCCATTTAGTGCCAGCATGTCGCCCCACCCCCACCCCCTTTCCACCAAGCTGTAGCACACATTGCCAAGCATGCACTTTTCCTTTTTCTAAACCCCTTCTTCCCAGAACTGTTGATAGTTCTGAAAAGAAGAGGAAGTGGGGGATCATCTTTTGCTCTCTCTCCTTCTGTAACTAGATTCCCTGTGGGGCAACGAGGCTTTACAGGGGGTGAGGCACCAGCCGTGGCCTGCTGCCTACGGGCATTCCCCCTGCCCCAGCCCCAGTGAGGCTGGCTATGGCTATGGCTCCCCAGAGCCCTCGAGCCCACAAGCCTGCCTTGACCCCAGAGCAGGCCAGCCTAGGCAGGGGCCAGTCTTTTCCCTTTTACATCTGGCTCCAGGATCCTAAATGGATCAATCGGGTTAAAGCTAAATGGGCCAATCGGGACCGATCTGTTACTGAACCTTGAGTTAATTTACTTGGATTGGAAATGGAAAGTGAGCTGATTGGTGCGGACAGTCCAACCAGATGCTTAGGATTGAAACAGTCCAATCAGGCTTGTAGGGTGGGGGATCCTGAAGAGGATACAAGGCAGAACAAGAGCCAGCTTGAATCAGTCAGCACCAGCCTCCAAAGAGAGAAGGATTCATGGGCCACCTTTGAAGAGGAAGCATTCATTGGACCATCTTTAAAGAAGGATTCAGCAGACCACCTCGGAAGAGAGAGAAGCGTGGAGCAGACAGTCCTATGGAGATAGGATTCACCAGACCTCCATAGGCTTCAAGACCTTCAGACCTCCACATGTCTTTGCAGAGATTAAACTGCTGCACATGCTTCCAGCCCTGTGTCTGATATTTCCTGCCAGGAGCACTGTTGGCTTCAGTCTGGTGTCTCAAAGAGCTGTTTGCTGTTGGTGTATACCAACAGTTCACAAAAGCTGACCACAGCATCTGGTTCTGTGGCACCAACTCCTGATGCTGCTGAGTCCATTACGGTAGGACATCCGGCCCAGCCTTCAGAATGTGGCTGTAGTCTGTGCAATGTTACCTCACCTTCTATGAGTGGCCTATGTTGGGGACTTCTGGACACTGCAGATACTATCTAGGGTGAGACAGCAGCACCTTGTCTAGCCTTGGAAACTCCTTCCTTTTCCTTAGTCTCCTGTTTGTTAAGTAAACCCTACTGTTGACCCCTAAGCCTGAGTGGTCTTGCAGTTGTGCACACAGGTGAGAGCCCATTGACAGTGACCTGTCACCCACCTAGGACAGTGTCCCTTGGTGCTGTCTTTGGCACTGTCATTGTTTTAGCACTGTTACACAGCTAGCTGGTGAATAGAGATCTTCCTCTCCAGCTGGCACCAGTTCAGAATTATACCAAAGAGCAGGTAGAAAGTTCACTTTCAGTCTCTTTGGATCTGAATGTTGCTGGAAGTTCCCTTGGTTTCCTTGGAGCTCTGCTCTGATTTCAAAGGCAGAAATCATATTTGAGGGGCAGGTCCTCATTATTACTGGGGCCATACCAGCTCCCTGCCTGCTGACTCTACCTGATGATGTTGGCAACCAAGGAAATCAGTAGCCAGGCCACTCCCTTCCCTGGGTGCAGTGCTCTGAGGGGGCTCTGTGGGCTGCCCCTCTATGTTAGCATTGATCTGTGTGCTCCCAGGAGGATTGATGTCCTGGTCAGCCTCAGAAGCCCACCTTCTGACTTACTAGCAGCCCTTTTCCTGGACAACCTTTGACATAATAGCAGTTATTGATGTAATTACAGCTCCATCAAGGAAGGCAAATACAAAACCCCGTATTGTAAACATGAGATTTCCCTGAATTATGTACACTTTAATTCAGCAAACTTTTCACATCTCATGAGCTCTATTGACTTTCCATTCGGTTTGGAAAGCTTGAGTAGTCCGAGGTGACATTTGACCACCCTCAGGCCTGGGAGTAAGTGACTACATGAAATCAAACTTAGCCCTGCTCTCACCCCCACTCTGTCTGAAGCCTCTCAGGTAACTCTCTTGGTCACATTCATCAGGTGAGACTGTTGGCATCCCAGCCTGGCAACCCAGCCCCAGGGAGAAGTTCTGAGGCTAATTCAGCTGCCCATTCAGCTATACTCGGGCCATGAGCTACCACCTGCACCCTTTGTGCCACAGAACTGCTGCTGCCCACCAAGTCTGAATAGCGCGGGATGGCTCCTCCCCAGGCCTCCTAGTCCTGTCTCCCCATAATGTCGGAACTGTGGCCACAGGACAGTGCTGCTGACTTGCTGTCCCACTCGCCCTCGCCACCACTTCCACTGTAACCTGGTTAAGTCCAGTCATGGGTGGTGTGTGACTAGGACTCCTGGCTCCACAGCTGCTACCTGCCTGCATCCACGTGTGTCTTATGCAGTCCAGGGGCTTTAAAGCAGTGAGCCCAGCAGGCCATCCCACAGTACTGCTGATGACCTCTGGGAACTCAGTTGTTCAACAGGCAACTGATGGTCAACTCTGCTAGTGAGGGTCCAAACGGGCCTGTGAGGAGCCCTGCCGCACGCCAGTGAGGCTCACGAGTCCAGGTAGACTAAGTTCTGGGCAAGCTCTCATGATCAGGAGGCAGCACTGCCACTCTGGAGTTGACACTGGGCCTGTGGCAGCCTCTAGCCAGAGTAACAGCCTTTCGATCAGTGACCGTAGCAGTAATAGCATGTTAACAATGAAGCACCAAAGAAAAATTCTGCCCAAAGGGGAAAAGAGACGTTCAGTAATGGCATCATTATAAATCCTGAAGTAGTGATCATTTGGCTGTGCTACAAAATTTGTGGCTAATAGTTAAAATAAAGATTTAAATAAATGCTTTATCAATAAAGTAGATGGTAGGGCATATTTTTCTCGGCTAATGTCAGAAATGGCAACAGATAGCCATGTGCTGAATTGTCACACTGCAAGTCTTTAAAATTCCTGCTGGATTTGAAGGTATTAACAAGTCCCTATCAACATTCTCTAAAGGTTTTTGATGTCATTTTAGCTATTGAACTAAAATATGTGAACTATTACTTTGTTGATTTTGTTCTTAAACCAAACTGCATTATCTTCTGAGTGTGTTCTTAAAGTATTGTTAAAAGTACTTTGGAAACTTGTAAATCCCTGTAATTTATGTTTCTCCTGCCTCTGCTGTTTCTTTCTGTCCTTCTGGTTTTAATTTGAATGCAGTCCTGTCTGGGTGTGTACCTGTAAAATTGTGTTTTTCCAAGTACAATTTACAGTCCTGACCTTAGATTTTACAGTGTTCCTAGCCTTCTCTGAGCGTCCTCCTGTACCAAGAAGTGGGCTTTGGGTCACCCGGCTCTTTCATATTAGAACTGTCTAATCAAAGTTACTTGAAACAGATCTGATTTTGACATTTCTGAGTTTATTGTGTAGGCCTCGGGAGTAAATTAGGAGGCCTTCCCTGCAAGCCCATTAATTGCATTGCCCCATTTCTTAAAATGTACACAGTTGTAAACCTAGACTACTTCAAGACAACAGTCTCATTTATCTAAACAACTCTCCTTTTAGACTCAGTGGCACTGATGGAAACACAGATAAGGAATACGGGCCGGAGAAAGGGTCTTTGGAAGCCTGTGCTTGCTGAAACTGTGCCCATTCCCCTTCAGTCCCCTTTTCTTTCCAGGGTTTACAGGACAGACTTATCTTTGACAGATCCACACACAGCAGAGCCCATGAGCCAGGTGAGGGAGACTGCAATGGGCAGGGGTTTAGTAAGAGAGGGCATCTTTCTCAGGAGTGAGCCCTTTGCAGAGGTGCTGGGTAAAGCAGTGTGTCCTGAATGCACTTTGTAGGCTTCCTTAATCCATGGCAGCTGTACCCTTCACCATGGATTATAATACTTTTTAAGTGGCTGCAGAACTTTTGGAATCTTTTTCACAAGTTAGGAAATGAGATTTCTTTCTTTTCCCCTCCTTTCAAATACCTCTTTAATTAAGCTCTGGTGAGGAGCTAGTTTTTTTCTTTTTTCTCCTTAATTCTCCCTCATCCTGTTCCCCAAGGTTCTTGCTGACACTGTGTGGGGAGGTGGGGGCTTTTTGGCAGTTGACCTGAGGCTCCTCCTCTGTCTTAGGTCATCGTGCAGTCGGGCCGCCACCCCACGGTGCTGCAGAAGCTCTGCCAGTTGCCCTTCCAGTATTTCAGTGACCCACGGCTGATCAAAGTGCTCTTCCCTTCACTTATCGCTGCTTGTTACAACAACCGTCAGAACAAGATCATTCTGGAGCAGGAGATGAGCTGTGTTTTACTAGCCACGTTCATTCAGGTACCTTCCGTGTTATGCCCGATTCTCTGACTCTATTTGTACGTTAATGTGAGTAAAAATAAGCCAGTGATTTAGTCTTCCCATCGATGCTAACTTTTAATTTTTTCACATATTTTTGTGCTTGAAAATTAATTTCTAAAATATCAGAAAAGTAGAATTGGGGTTTGAGTACTGTATAATTTCTACCTGGAGGATTTTAAGAAAAGGTTATTTTCCAGTTAATGACATGGTGAGCCCACACTAAGGAAATGCCTTTAAAAGACTGCCAGACTTCTTTCAGGCTTTAATTGTTATATTCATCCTGCTCGTAGTCTAGCTGTATGAAATAGATAAGAATTGCTTAAAAAGGTCAATTAAAAACTCAGTCTATTTGTAAATTTTTTTAAATATATGATTCATATATATACGCACGTGTGTATCATAAAAACCCGTGGCTTTTTTTTTAAGCTAAAACTTTGAAGTATACTCCAGTTTTTCTGATCCAGTGAAATTCTGTAGGATGGAGAGCAGAATTAGTTTTGCAGCAAAGCAATATTTTCACATCTAAATTAACTCATCAACTGACAATAGAACGATTAAGATGGGTAATCTTAAACATTTGCTAATAGCAAAGATGCAATTTCTTTTGTCGCTGTATGTCATTATTTACTGAAAATCCTGCATTTTCTTTCAGATGTTCTACCATTAAACCAATGTGCTTTTATTCCATTTGCACGTGTAATTAATAGACAATGTTTTTGTTCATAATAACGAAACAGAAAGCAGAGCTCTGTGTTAGTATTGTTCCCTGTTCTGGCTGACTCTCATCTGTTACTGGTAAAGGGTGTGACAGTGCCATCCAGCTGGGATGGCTAACAGGTCCCCCAAGCCCTCATCACGTGAGATAGCAATTCGTGGTTTACATTCTTTAAAGTGCCCTCTTATTAGATGACCAACTAGTAAACACAATTACATCAATTTTATTTTAAAATGTTTTATTTTTTGTTTAGTTGTTCTGTTTTGAGTCTGGGTTCTATTTTCTGAAAAAAAAGTTTCAAAGACATTCAGAACAGGTAGGATATGGACTTTCCAACTTGTCCATAGTTAAATTAAAATCTTGGTTAAAGTCTTGTAAACCAAAAAATAAATAAATAAATAAAATTAAGTCTTGTATAAGCAGAATGTGAGCATTTAGAATTCTTCATGTAGTCCTAGAGCCTTAGGGTAAATTCAATAGAAGATACATTATAAAGGATTTTAAGACTGATCTTTTTTAAATTCAGATCATTCATTCTTTTATGCAGTGGGTAATTTTTTTTGAGGGTGTACAGTGTGCAAAACACTGCTTTAGGCACTGGGAATACAGCAGTGGATAAGACAACAAAAATCACTGCCTTCACAGATCTTTCACTAAAGTAGGGGGAATCAAACAAGAAACAAATAAATAAATGAAACAAATAGCGTGTCAGTTAGTGTTAAGTGCTGTGAAGAAAACCAAGGCAGGAAAGGACAGGAACTGCCAGGGAGGTGAGGTTCACTTGTTTATGGTGTGAGCAGAGAACTCAACCAGGCAGTGAGAGCTGAGAAGAGACAATTTTGTACCTGTACCAACTTAGTTCCTTACATTTCCAGCTGCTTGGAAAATAATTTATGAAAAATACAAGTAATAGGAGGCCTCCCCGGTGGCACAGGGCTTAAAGTCTCAGTGCTATCAAGCGATCACCAGCAGCAGCCGCTGAGTTCAGTCCCCAGCCAGGGAGCTTCCCACATGGTGCAGCAGACCTCTCCTGTCTCCCCCACTTCCCTCCTCAGCAGTGTATTTCAGTAGATCTGCCTGTTCTCCTCATTCTGTCACCCCCTGCACCTCTGGCCTATACCCTAGTTCCTGTATGTATAATAAATAAAATAAATCTTTAAAATATATTTTTAAGAAATACAAATAATAACAGAAGCGAAAGTAAAGATCATATACCTAATTTGCTTTCTTCTGGTATTAATCTCAAAGTACTTCTTAATCTATTCCATTGCATTTTAACACTTAATGTAGCTTAAAGATTTAACATAGACTTTAACAACAGATTTTATAAAGGCTACGGAACTGCTTATAACATTTATTTGGGATAGTATGTTTGTTTAGTGGAGTTAAATCAAGTTTTTTTAATATAAATAATTGTGCTTGAAGGAATGAATGAGTATGCACTGGGTTTTTTTAATGAAATCTTCTGCAGTGGCCCCAGTGTTAGCTTATTAACAGTCACTAGAAAATGATACTGAAAATAGGAGTTGGCACACCTGAAGGGAGAAATTCTTTATTGTGAAAAAAAATTTAACAAGGATGTAAAATAATGATAGTTCAATAAAAATTAGATTTTAAAAGAGCAGGATCTGATCGTTTATCATAGACTTCTGAAAATTTACACTTTATATACTGTATTTCTCACTTTTCATTTAAAAGTAAAATTATCATACTTTAAGATTTAACTGCAGAATATGTGTTGTACTTTTAAAAAAATGTTAACAAGCTGTCAATATATTAAGATAGTGTATTTGGGGCCTCCCTGGTGGCGCAGCGGTTAAGCGCTGCGCTGTGGAGCTGTCGGCAACGGCGACGCGAGTTCGACGCCCGGCCAGGGAGAATCCCGCATGGCGTGGCAGACCTCTTCTGCCTTGCCCGCTGCTCCCCTCAGCAGTGTATTTCTGATCTGCCTGTTCTGCTACCCGCTCTGTCTCTGGTGAACCCTCTCGCCGCCCCACACCTCTGGCCTGTACCCCAGCTTGTATGTATAAATAAAAAAATAAATCTTTAAAAAAAAAAAAAAAAAAAAAAGATAGTGTATTTGACTAAAGCATTTACTTTCTTAGATACAAAGTTGTAGTTTCCATAGTAGATAGCAATCTGACCCCTACTGATATTTAGCAAGATTTAAAAGTTAACACTCTTTGACTTTATAAGAACCTAGACAGCATAACATCTTTTTCAGTTTTAATATCTAACTCCAAAGTATCCATGCAAAAATCATCTCAGAATTCAGAAGCATTTTTAAAGCCCTGAGTGAAAGCCTCTATTCATAGCATTGGTATAAAATCACCTTTTTTTCCTCAAACAGGATTTTGCACAGACTCCAGGTCAGGCAGATAACCAATCTTATCAGCCAAAAGGTATGTCTTTATTGAGATGAAATGTTGTGTGTTTGTCTGTTTCCACCTCACCTTCTGGAGCTTTTGAAGAAATCGTTTGTTACATCACTTAAAATATTTGAGATTTGGATACAAGTATACTTCAGTGAATAAAGAAATCAATTTTGTCATCACACATGAGTACACAGAAATTTACAGGCGTGAAAGAAAAGCACAAAACATCGCTATGTAATTTATACTCATCTCATGCACTATGTAATAAATGCTAGATTATTACTAAAGAGCAACTTTGTAATACAGGTCACAATAAGATCATTAATACTGGCTATATTTTGCACATAAGTGCTGAAATCACAAAGGTTTGGTTCCATGTCCATTTCAAAATAAATTGAAATTTTCAATGATAAAATAAAATTGTCAATGATAGTAGCCTATATCTTCCACCTAAATTCAAATACTTGAATTTTTTATTGAAAATATAAAATTGTTTTACATGGAAAAGAAGTCATCAGCTCAGCAGAGTTCGGGGAACAAAAGATTTACAAACACTTTTTGTCCTCTAACATTCCTGCTGAGGTATTTCTTCTAGTCAGAGTTGGAGATGTTGAAGTTAAAAAAAGCATTTTTACCTTTTTTAAATATTCTGCTGCCCAGCTTGTACTTGAGAAGTACAAGTTGCTCTTTGTCTGGATGTCCTCGAAGCATCTCTGATTAATGGAACTCTAATTCAGATTTTCTCCAGTTCTTCCATTAGTTTGATAGGCCTTAAAGTGACAGATCAGATCCCCACTCTGAGCAGACCCTCCACGGTACTCTGCAGGAACTCCTGACTTACACATGGTCACAATGGTCGGTCTCTCTCTCTCTCTCTCTCTCTCTCACACACACACACACACACAGTTATCGTCGGCGCACAGGTGTTGAAAAATACATAGAACAACTAAAACTAATAAAATTGTGGAAAAGTGTCCTGTTTTATTTACTCTCAGGTATTCAGAGAAGTGAACAGAAAGCTCTTTTTAAACTAGAAATTCAAGTCCCATCCCAGTCAGTACTATGTGTCTGAGCCAGAACTGGGCACAGTCTTCCAGACACTCAACACAGTCACAATCATTTTAAAAAGCTATCAGAAGCTCTTGGAAGAAATCAGCATCATTTGTTACTATTTCTTATAAAACATTTTTTAATTCTAAATATATGAAAATACCTAGAAAAATCTTCTAATGTATTTATTTTTAAACAGCAATCTTTTTGCCAGTCAGAAGTATCAACATTCTCTTTCTTCCTTTCTCCTGACTGTAAGATGAGTCACTGTTTGCCGTAGAGCTGGCAGGCAGAGTCAGGGTGGCTGTCCTCTGCCTGGCCTGAGGCCTGTGGGTTGTTCAACCCTCTTTCTTTCCCAAGGACCATCTTTCTCTGACTTGAACGTTTTCCCCAATTGCAATGGCTGGACCCGCCAAACAGCCAATCGGAAATTGGTTTCTGCTTTGTGCATTAAGAGCCATCGCTATATTGGTAACAGCTCATAATGTTTACTTGGTTAAAAAAAAAATTGCTTCCCTAAGTTGCAAGTTTGCATCTTGGACATCAGTGCACCTTTTACTTAGATTAAGTCCCCATAAAATATTTCACGATGTTCCAGACCATTGCCCAGGTGAACCTGTATCTTTCCTGCGTGGAGCACTCCTGATGGCGCTACATTCTTAGTGCCCAGGAAGGGCCTGGTTTCCAAGCAGTTGCTGCTCCTGCCTGCCAAGGCCAATTGGTCACTGGAGTGTTTGCTTTGCCCACCTCCATGACCAGTAAAGCTCCCAGCCCTCTCATCTGCTTTGTCAGATGGGCTGCTGAATGCCAGCTTGGAGCAGGTTTTAAGTTATATTTAGTTTTTTATATAACATTGTTTTATTATTATTCATATCTTTTACATTATTGTGTATTCCCCATAGGTTACCCACCACTATTCACCCATGAACTGTCACCACAGTCCCTTGTGCTCTTTTCTCCCCCATTTTGAGCTGTTACTCTCCCCCTCCCTTGCTGAATGTCTCTCTCTTATTTGAGTCCCCTATATACGTAAACTAAAATCACGTTTGAAATTAAATAGATGGTTTTAGAAAACAAATGCCAAGTTTACAGACCCATTTGCTCTTTCAAGGCTGACTAAGGAAAAAAACATATGTCATTTTATTTTGCTCATCATACTTATTTTGTCCTGATTATTTTCTTACTCCAGAATCCAAAACCATCTTCTTCATAATGTTTCACATAGCGGGTAATTTCTGAATATGTTAGAACAAAACAGATTGTGATTAAAATCTATATTTTTTATACTACAGAGATCAATCACTTTGTTTACATAAACTATATCTGGTTTATTTGAAGTGCATGTGTCCATTTTTACTCAGATATCAAAATAATATTGAGTTTTTTAATTTCAATTTTTTAATCAAATTACTTAACTTTTTAATTTAACTCTTCTTCTCTTTTTGATCAGGAAAATGCTTTGACTCGCAAGACTATCTTGAACTGGCTAACAGGTTTCCTCAACAGGCCTGGGAAGAAGCTCGACAGTTTTTCTTAAAAAAAGAGAAAAAATAAATGTTTTGGTTGGTTCTCTACTTGAATACCCTCCCTAATACTTTAAATTGTTCAAGCAAATATTCTACTTGTTCCTTAAACTCACTTTTCACATATTTATACTTCCTCCCTGCTCTGTAGATACGATATATAGTTTGCATTATTTATAATAACTGTAGATACTTTAATGTTCTACTCTCTAATTTTGCAAGTTGGGTTTATTTCATTTATGCACACTATTTTGGAGTTTGGTAACCCTGTTTTATGATACTATATTGTTTGTATTTGTAATATGGGTGAAATTAGACATAAAATTAGCAAGTCCGTCTTGTTCTTGTAATAAAATAACTTATTCTGTTTGCAATGATGACTTCTTGTTATGGCAGTACAAATTTGAAAGAAAAATGTTAACTCCAATCCCAGCAGTATCTTGATTAAATACTTAATCTGCTCTAAACTTCCCTTTTTAAAGTTTGGAGTAACGAGTGTTATAACACCGTCACATTTTAATTACATATTTTTGGGGTTATTCGAAATTAACTTAGAGCTTTGTGTTTTGGGCTGCCTACTTTCCTAGCAGACAGTATAAGCTTCCCCATAGCGGTGCTGAGCTGAGATTACTCTCCAGAGTTAAAACTAGTGATCCAAAAAGATCAACCACAGTGAATCGCCCTAAAGTATCTTCTCAAGTAATTGTCAATGAAGCACCGATGAAGTAAAACCGAATGTTACATCTCTTCGGAATATAAGTTTTAAACTAAGGCTCACCGCTCTCGTCTGAACATGAGAAGTGTCTGCCGGAGAGCTTGACCTTTCCCTATCTTGTTCTCTAGGTTTCTCCACCTTAAGGCGATGGTCAGCGCTAAGCCGTTCTCTGAGTGACACTGACAATATTTCTGTCCGATAAGAATCAAACATCACCGAGAAAAGAGATATAGTCGGGGGGGGGGGGAACTTAGTCTTAATAGGTATCAGATTCAAGATAATTTGGGGGGAAACTGGAAAATACGAAATTGTCCTGTGTTTTTTAAAAGGAAACTTACCACCTCGTGTTCAGGACCCTCCTCTTTGGAGCCCCATAAAGGTGCCGAGTTAACGTAGGTGCCGGTTATTTTTTTCTTTCTTTCGAAAACGAGAGGATAATAAAGAGGCCTAATTTTAAAAGAAGATAGAAAAGGCGCGCGCCTCTTCCTGTGCGGCGCGCTCTCGCCGAGGCGGTCGCCCCCTCCCGCCTCGGGGCGGCCCCGGCGTCCCAGCCCGCGGGCCCCGCTCTCCGCCCGCCGGGCGCCGGCGCGCGGAACCGGGATCGGGCGCCCCTGCCAGCCGCGCACACCCGCACCGGGAGCCCGGAGGCCATGGCTTTGCCGGCGCACACCAGCTCCGAGCGGTCCCAGCCCGGGGCCAGCAGCCTCCGGGACTCCCTGGCCCCTAGAGACGTCTGAACCCGGCTCGCTTGCCGGTGTCGGGCGTGCACGCAGAGTGCTTGTAGCTGAAAGGAGCACTCCAGTATTTCCTGCGAGACGCGTAACGTTAGAATAAACTTCTAGATCAAGTCTGAAATTTGCCAAATGGCCATAAATAACTGAGGCCGCTGTGATTAGTCTCCCAGAAATCTCCCCAGAATTCTCAATTAAATCTGTCTTTGAAAGGGTTCACGTGCTACCACCGAGTTGGAGCGGGGAGAAAGTGGCAGAGACCCCGGCTCCGCCCGGCAGGGGCGCCCGCCGCGCTGCCCCCCGAGATCTCCAGGGCACCCACCGGGCGCGGCCCCGTGGCCCGAGCAAGTAGAGCTCAGCTCCCCTGAGCTCTACTCAGGGCTCACAACCTCTAAGGTCTCTGCGGACCCGGGCGCGTGGCGCGCAGGTGAGCGCCTGCACCCCTGCTTCCCACTCACTAGATAAGTGCCATCAACACCCCCCAGTCCTGCTCTCTACCCGGCGGTATGGCTCCGGGATCTCCCGAAGATCCGGGTCACGCCCGGCCGAGGCGAAAGGCCGCCCGGGGGTGCAGTCGATCAAGCTGTGAGTGCTGTGGGTCCCGTTGGGAAAAAAGCCACCCTGTCTTCCAGGTTTTACAGCCCAGAATTTTAGCCAAATCGGTAAAAGTCACCCGAAGTGTGGGAACAGTGACGACGGGTAAATGCCGTGTCCCAGCTGGTCTACTCCAGGCCGGTTTGTCACCCCTGACGCCCAGCACAGGTCGGAGCGGCTGCTGCCCAGTGCCCCAGTTCCGGGGCCTCGCCCTCCCACCTGGCCCACCAGGATGCTGCGACTCCAGCCCGTGTTGCCCTGGTCTGGCCCTCCGCCCCTACCAACGTGTCTCTCCCTGCCTTCCCTGCGCTGCTGGAAAAAACACCTTTGTTTTCTTTCAGTTACCTGGCAGGATTTCTAAGATCGGGAGTCTCAACGACCTGAGCGACGATTACCCCTCACCCTCCCCAGACTGCGGTCTCCAGCCTTTTGTACTCTTACCACCCCCTTAAAGATTCTGTTTCTCAACGGGGTCACGTTCAGCTTTCCAGAATTCCTGCCTTTCCCTCCTCAACCCTTTCTCCCGCCAGCCTGTTGAATTTCTTGACCAGGAACTGGCCCGGTGGGTGCTGAACTCACCTAGCAGTCCTGGACCTCTGGCACAATTGTTGGGGGTGGGGGTTGGGAGGAAGGCAAGCATTTTTTATCTATTGAGCCCCTCCCACACCAGCTCCACATCTGGATCCCAATGGAGTTTTCCTCCTGCCCTTTCTCCCATTAATGCTCTCTCAGTCTAGCTCCATTTATCTTCATCTTGCATGCACAGTCTCCATCAACAAGGTGCTAGTCTGTAATTGGTCACACAATCCTCATTATTGCACTGGATCGCAGTATCTTGAAGAAAGTTTACCTTTACATCAATCAGACCCATATTTAAAAGCTCCTAATCTCCCCTTCATCGGCTTAATAAACTCTGAATTTCCTGCTTTTATCACAACCCCATTGGGAACTTCTCTGCAAATAGTTTATTATTCATTCATTGTTTCCTCTCTCCAGCATGCTGCTATTCAGTTAATTCCCTTACTCTCTTTGGTTAAGTATTGTATGGGAAAACACGACTAACTATATGTGTGGCAATTTATGCCCTCCCCTAGGCATCAATGGCAGAATCTCACATTTCCTAGAGAAAATTTTAGACAATATCGCATTTAAAACCAGTATTTGTAACTCTGAGGAAAAAAAAAACTGGCTTTAAGCTATTTCATATTCAAAACTAAATGACTGATTTCTGTCCCACAATCCATTAAACATTAAAGTTCGGTGGGAATGCTGCCACAGGGACTCTGAATTTCCCAGAATTATGCAGCTTTTCAATGTGTATTAAATTTTGTGGTAAATGGTCATAAACGTTTCCATCTCTGGGAATCCCTTTCCTGCCTCAATTACACAGGGCTATCCAAATTATTAGATGAATCTACTCAGATAAATCTTTTTCTAAAGTGAATCTAGTTAAGTAACTAACCCCCATTGTCCACCTATGACCTCTTTTATTGAAGTGACTTTACTACACAATTGAGCATCTATCTCACTTTAAAAGTTCAGTAAGCATAAAATACAACACGTGTAATTGTTACAGGTAATTTAATTTATAAGTAAATCCCTACTGTATTATAGAAGATGTTTAAAGATAACCTGGGAACCTGTAAAACCGATATTTATTAATGTAACTAACCAAGCATAGACCTGACACCTCACCAGGGACCACTGTAATATAGCTTCAAAGTCAGTCCCTTTCTCTGGAAACCCACATGGAACACGATGCGCCCCTCTGGGCAGCTAGAAGAACTTACAGGAGAGCTTGTGCTGTTTTATACAGTAAAACAGATAGATGTCGGCATCCTAGTACACAGTGGCCACCTTTATCTGGGTGATTTCCCAAATTTTAAAAGCAGACACTCTTATGCTATCAGAAGATGGATTTGATCTATGGACGATGAAAAGATGAACTGTAAATAGATAGGTGGATGTTTCTACTGGTAGCATTAAAACACTGCAATCTGTTAAAAACCAAAAATTCAGAACTAATGAACCATTAATAAAATAATTTCTTCAAGAACCATTTCCTTTTTAAAATGGCAAACCCCAATATTCTAGATAAACCAAAACTTCTCAAAAGTAGTTTTTCTTGGAAATTTAGTCCCCAAGACAATGGTCAGCCAGAAATGGAAGTCTCTATATTAGTGTTTGGAAGGGAATGGTCTAAGTTAAGGAAAGGAAGCCTCAAAGAACCTAACCCTTATTATTAGAACCGTTTCAAGATACTTGAGAGGTGAAGCTGGTCCTCATTAACCCGACATATCTCTTCCCTTATCTCTAGGTTTGCAGGACCATTTCCTAAATCCCCAAGAAGGAGAATGTTCTCTTTAATATTTGTGTTAACATAGCCTTAATCTCAGGAAGGAAAATATAAATGTGGCTCAATTTTCCCACCTCCTCTCATTTTCTTTCAGTAATTGCCAGCACGTCGTCTTCCCGCCTTCCATGGCGGGGGCGGGGGGTGGTAGCAGGAGGAGGCAGTATTGAAATCCTGCCATAGGCTCGACTGAAAAACGTCCACTGGCCATCCAAGTCGCCGGTGGCCTTTTGACAGACAGCACCTATTTATCTCTCCAGCGAATTACAGCTGCCCCTCAGACACTTTTTTTTCCTTACCAGACTCGACCTGAGCTAAGATGGCAACTCTCTCACTCAGGGCGTTGCCCCTCTCTCAAAACAAATCCAGTACAAAGGAGATACTTGTGGGTCATTTCACTGGAGGGCCGAGGAAACTGAAACCCAATACCAGAGATTCCTCAAGAGGAGTGGGTCGCCCCGCAGTAGGCTGGCTGCTTCCTGAGTCCACCCACTGCGCTTGGGCTGGAGAAAGAACTGTCCCCGGCTGCCAAAGGGTTAAATATTTGCGAAGGGTAAAACCTGAGCCTCCCGGTTTTTGTGCTAGCCCGGGGGCCTGCTGGAGATTCAGTATCTCTCGGTTATTTCCTGCGATCACTAAAGCCAGTTTTCAAGAAAACAAGTCGCAGGGGTTTGAAATGTCACACCAAGTGACCTGGGCACGGCATGTCCAGGGGCCATTCCCAGCCCCCTCCCACCCGGCCGGCCCCCGCCCGCCGCATCTCGGGTCTGGAAAGAAAATAAACCAAGGACACGCCAGACTGGTTCTGGGTGGACTTATTTTCCCTTGCAGCCGCGACCCGAGCGGGGGCTTGTTGTGGCTCCTTCAGTGTATCGCTTGCAGGTGATGCCAGATGCAGATAAGCCGCCGCCCGGCCCGCTCCTCCGTCTAGACGGGGGAATTAATAAATGCGGCAGGATGGATCACGTCGCGCACCCACTTCGGGGGACAGCGCCGAGGACGGGCCGTCACACCGCTGGGTCTGTCGGCCCCCCTGCTAGCCCGGAGGCCGCGGGCCGGCCCGGGACGCGGGCCGGAGGCGCCCGGGGAGGAGTTCCGGCCTCCGGACCAGAACGGCAGCGCCCGGAGGGCCCGAGGGCGCCGGTCGAAAAAGGAGCGAGGGGTGGAAGGCAGGGCTTGGGGGACACCGGTCTGGTCGGCTCCGCGGCTGAGGCGGGTTAAGAAGGAACGAGACGCCTTCGCAAGCCAGAGCCCCGGCCCGAGAGGTGGCCGCCACGCCTCGCAGGTTTCCCGCCCAAACGGGTCGCCCCGCCCCGCCCCTCCCCGCCCCTCCACACCCGCCTGTGCCCGCGAGGCCCGGGGAGGAGCAGGGGCGGGGCCGCGGGCCGGGCGCGCGCGGGCTTCCGGGAGGGTCACAGCGCGCACCAGCGCACCGCGGGGCCGCGCGCGGCCCACGAGCCCGCCCTGACCCCCGCGCGGCGCCCAATCCGCGCCCGGCCCGCCCCCCGCGCGTGAACACGCGGGCATGTGAGGCGCGGGCACGAGCGGCGGGGCCCCGCGCAGAGCCGCGGCGAAGACACCGGGGCCGCGTTTTCGTTGAAAGGAATCCCACCCGCCACCTCCCGGTACAGCCCTCCGCTGCGCGGTCGCACACAGGAGCCGCGGGCATCGGGTTCTTTTTTTTTATTTTATTAAGAGCAAAATATCCGTCCCGCTATGAACTGGCTGTTCTCACAATAAATAACAATAACTTACGTTTGTTTGGTCGGCAAAGTCTCACACACTCTGTCCTCCGTCGAAAGATAACTTAAAACATTTTCAAGCAAAGTCTCCTTTCTACTTTTGTCCGGCAATCATGCGCTTCGGGGAGCCGAGGGGCTGCTCCTTCGGGTCGCTCCCGCCACTTTTCGGGGAGCGCCCGGCGGAGCCCCGGGGGTGCCGGTCCGGGCGGAGAAGTCCTGAGGGGCCCGCCGAGCTCCGCGCCCACGCGGGAACGTGGCTGGGGGTGCCGGCGGACTGGGACGACCAGGGGAAGGGGGGGCAGAGCTAACGCTAGGAAACCCCAAATTCTGGTTTTGAAAAAATAAAGGTCCTCGAACGGGGCCGTCCGGTCTGGTGGAAGCAGGCTGCGCCCGGCGCTCGGGCTGTCCGGCCGCCTCTCGGTCCTCCCTCTTTAAATAACAGTAGCGATAATTACAAAGGCGAGAGTTTCGGAGCTGGAATGGCCTGAGCGTGGGAGCGTCTCATGCAGGGAGCATGCGA
This sequence comes from Scalopus aquaticus, assembly GCA_004024925.1. Lineage (NCBI taxonomy): Eukaryota > Metazoa > Chordata > Mammalia > Eulipotyphla > Talpidae > Scalopus > Scalopus aquaticus. Next base: position 62,545 of record PVIJ01008847.1, read on the forward strand.
GGTCCGCGGACTGGCGGGAAGGGCCCCCTCACGTCTCCACGGGACTCGGCACCATGCTGTTGGGAGTGTCCGGGAGCTGAGAGGACAGGGAGGTCACGTCGCTGCCGGAGGAGTTGCCGAGGGAGCCAGATTCCGAGAAGGAGACCTGCGGCGGCAAAGACCCGGAGGAGGGGGGTGGAGATGCGGTCGGGGTGTCCCTGGGGGACAAGCCGCCGGCGGGAGCAAGGCCTCTGGAGAAGTCGGCCAGGTCTCCCGGCGCCCAGCTGACACGGGGGTAGGGGGACGGGGGCTCATCCCGCCACCTCTCCCGCCAGGTTTAATCCAGGGAGACAGGTTGAGAACGAATTATGGGCTGGAGTGTGATGGCAAGCCACCCCTGCTCCCCTCCCCATCTCCTGGAGCAACCCCCCACCCCTGGGAACACCCCCTTCCCACCTGGGATTTAGCCCACGGCGGCTAAATCCAACCCGGAGGCCGGGCGGGAAGGGCAGCGTCTCACCAGCTGCTGGAAGGCGGGTTGGTCCAGGTCACTCTGGAGGGCGAACTCGCTGAGCGCCTTCCACGGCGGCTGGTAGGTCTGCACCTCGACCGCGCTGCCCTGCACCGCGCTCTCGTGGCGAATGGGGCTGCCCGCCACCAGGGGCGTTCCGGTCAGTCCCTGGAGGCTCTGCGAGGCAAGCAGAAGTAGGAGTGAGGACCGCTCTAGGCCTGGAGTTTCCCGCCACTCTGAACCCTAGGCCCCAGGCCCTGTAGCGTGATTTGGGCCTGGGAACGGCTGGGGGGAGTCACACACTGACCTCACCCGGGTGAACGGTGGTTCCCCAGTGAAGACACCCTAGAGCCCCAAAACGGAACCGTAGGCCAGCCTCGGTGCTGGAAGCCAACGAGACAAGGGAATGCGAGACTTGCATTCCCTCCTCCCCGGGCATGCAAACCGAGCCCTGCCACCGTCGGACACAGCCCTGCGCCTGGGGCTTCCCGCGGCACCCGGGTCTCCCAGTTCAGGGCTGCCGCTGGGCCTAGAAGACCCGATCTCGGATACTAGAATGAGGGCTTTAAACCCCCAAGGTGAAGACACCTCCAGGCGCTCTTGGGAGACTCCAGCTCCCCTTAGATTCCCACACCCCCCCTTTCAGTTCGCCCAGGAAAGTGCACGCGAAGGTCGCGGCCAGAACCCAAGGCCCCACCCGCGGCTCCTCCTGCACACGGTCGCTCACCGTCTTGTCGCTGTGCTGCTGCTGCTGCAGCTGTTTCATGAGGATGGATTTCTTCTTGTCCTTGCAGCGCTTGTTCTGGAACCAGACGCGGATGACCCGCGGGCTCAGGCCGGTCATCTCCACCAGCTGTTCCTTCATGAGCGCGTCGGGCCGCGGGTTGGCCGCATAGCACGTCCGCAGAGTGTGCAGCTGCTTCTCGTTGAGCACGGTCCGCACGCGGGTCGTCTTCTCCGTCTGCTTGTGCACGTGCGGGCGCAGCGAGGGCTGCCGACCCGACCCGGAGTCTGACAAGACGCCAGACGAGATGTGAACCGCGAGCCGCAGCCCACCCACCCCGGGCGGAGCGTCCCTCGATCTCGTTTCCTCTATTCCGTTGATTTCGTTTTACTGTTCCCCTCTCTTCCCATCCGTTCGCCCTAGCCGGTGGAGGGGTGCGTTTGCGCCTCCTCCCAAGTTCCCCACTGGGCTGCCCACAGTGATGTCCCTGAAACGCCAGCGGAGCGTGGGAGTGCTGCGTTAGGCCAGTGAGGCAGGGATGGTCGCTCCCGGGTGTACCTCCCCCATTCACCCGAACTTCGGAGAGTCAGCCTCGGGCCTGCGGGACCAGCGAAACCCTCCGGAAGAAGTCGGGAGTTTCAGAGGAAGAGGAAGGAGGCGCGTCCTAGACTCGGGAGGGGGATGGGGCTAGACGCGGACCCGTAGCGGCGCGCAGCTTCAGGATTGTGGTGTCGGGGGACTTGTCTCCGGGTCCCGGAGGCCGCGAGGGCTCTTCCCCCTCGTTCAGAGGCCGCTCGTTCAGCACCAGGCCCGGTGTCGCGAAGACCCGTCCGGGGCGCGCAGGGGCCTCCAGGGCCCGGATCAGCTCCTTCCCTCCAGCCCTCGGGCTTGCACCCCCTCCCCAGGTGTTCTCCCTCAGGCGCCAGATTCCCGGGCCGGCGCCCAGTCGTTCCCACTCCCCTCGATTGACCTCGGGTTCTCTCAACCCGGGAGAAACAGGGTCTGATTCCTGAGGCCCACAACCGGCAACAAACAAAAGGGAGCCCTTCCTCAGGCCAGACCAGAGTGCACTCAACACCAGCTTCCTTCTGTTTCACACCCCATCAGAAGTGGGTCTACATGCCCAAGGACTTAGGCCGCACTGTTTTAATTTATACCCCCTCCAGTCATCTCTAGATCTGGACAAATATTTACAAATAGCTCATTCAGCCCAATTTCCTCATTCCATAGGGGAGGGGGGGGGACACTGAGAGAAGGAGCAATATAAGACCACCCAGCACTGGAGGCTCAGCCAGGTCTAGAGATCCGCACTTTAGGTCTGCCCAGCAGAGCACCATCCCTACCCTCTCCCCGCTAGACCTTAGGGCCCCACCTCTGGGTGGCCCCATCTCTGGGTGACCCCTAGGATGCAGAACATCCCCCAGGTGTCTTCTGTGACCTCCCAGTCCACTCTGCCTCCACTCCTTCCCTCTCCATCGGGAAGCACTTGATGAAGTTGTTCAACACAACAAACTGGGACTCAAAACACAACCACAGACACCAGCTCTTCGTTGGGGAGTCACCTTCAGGGCCATCTTTTCCTGTAGGTTCCTGGCTGGGAGCGCCCAGGCCCAGCTCTAGGGTGGAAGCTGTAATCCTCACACACATGTCCCCAGGCAAGCCTATCTTTCCACTCTGGCAATTACACTGGAAATTCTCAATACAAAACCCCAGACAGGCACTACTTCAGATTCCCTGTTGTCACTTGCCCTTCTGCTCCCAGCTCTCTGCCCCACACCTTCCTGGCCTTGAAGAACACAAATTTGCACAATTCCCTGGCTTTCACATGCACACACAGGCCGGCCTCACGCTGACCACACGCAATGTTTGCCCGGCAAGGACGAACACAGGACCGTGCTCCTGGCACATTGTTCCACCCTCACAAGGAAAAGTGTGCGCCCCCGACACACGGAACCGCTCCCCAGTGACAACTTCTCGTCTGCACACTGGCACTGCCCTTCATGCACTCACGCGGGGTCCGGGTGGGCGCGGGCTTACCTGACAGATGCAGGCCGCCGGCGCCGGGCAGCGGGCCGGGGCTCCGCGGGCTGCCGGTCGCGGCGCGCTCCAGCAGAAGGCCGTGGTCGGCGCGGCAGAGCAGCTCGTGCTCCCGCAGCGAAAATTCGTCTCCCGGCAGCAGCTGGCGACTGCACACCGAGCAGCGGAAGCACTCGATGTGGTACACGCTGTCCCGCGCACGCATCACCAAATCGCTGCTGCTGAAGCCCACCTGGCACTTAGCGCACTTGATGCCGAACAGCCTGCGGGCCCGAGGCGTGGCGGCGTCAGCGGGGCCTCGGGCGGGTCTTGCCTCCCCAGCCGGCCCCTACCCGGAACGCTTGGGGGCCGACCTCTCGGAGGCAGAGGAATGGGGTTGGGGCGGTGGTCCCCGGCCGGGAGGCGCCAGCCACCCACGTTCGGGATGGGGGCGGCCACCTCTCCCAGCCAGGGTCCGGAGCGGCCCACCTTCCCCCGGCCCGGGTTCCTGGTACAGGCGCGAAGCCTGGGACCCGCGGGCCTCACCTGACGTAGTCCCGCTTGCAGTAGGTCTTCCCGTCTCTCACGAAGCACGTGCACGTCTCGTCCAGGTACTGGCTGCACTCTGCGCACTTCAGGCAGGCGGCGTGCCATTCCAGGTCGGGGGACACCCTCAGGATAAACTGGTCGTGGATCTGACTCCCGCAGCCCACGCACATGGCGGTCCCGGGCTTCTCTGCCGAGGAAGGGCGCGAGGTTCGCGTCAGGCCTGGCTGCCCCGACCCCGGGCTGACTCAGGCACTCCAGCCCCAACTGAACTCGCCAGCTTTACAGCTCTTTCAAAAATTGCAAGCACAAGGAAAAGGAAGTGGACTTTCTAAAGGTTCACATAATTGGAAACGAAGACACAAAATCTGAATTTGTTATGGTTTTTTTTCTCCCCCCACCCCTTTTTTCCCCTCCTATTACATCTATTTAGATGCAGTCATTTTATCTACACATAGTGCAACTAAAAAGCCAACATGTTGGTGACAGAAAAGAGCGAAAAGACATTTAAGCACTGCGGACGCCACCGCATCAGTCCTGACCGGTGATGTTCCGGCATTTTTATCCGCACATTCACAGCGACAGCCTCCCATCCCAACGCAGACACATCAGCTTTCAGTGTTATCTCTGTTCAGCCTCGCTGTCATTTCAGTTTAAATATCCCAGATCAAGATAGAGAAATCTTTCTTATTTGAAAGGCCAAAAGGCACACAAGCAAGCAAACAAAAAACCCGCATCCTTAAATCAAACCTAATTGCCTTAGCGCAAAACCCAAGCATATTTCACAGCCTGAGATCAGCCTACCAAGCTTGAGAAATAATGTTTAGTTATAAATTAATTCAACAGGATTTGGGAGGATAAGCGATCCTGCAGAAGAAATGCATTCGTTCTGTTTTTCCCCCAGTGTCCTGTCAAATAGAAGCCACTTGTAGAATCCGCTCAACATTCATCTGCATTGAAAATAATGCATATTAAACACAGACACACATACACACTCATCAACGCGGAGAAAGACTTACTCTTGGAATGATCCCCCATAGCACCCAGAAAAGGATAATGAAAAATAATATCCACCATGCAGAAAACAGATGTGAGCAAAGTGTGCGGCCAAGGGCAGAAGACCAGGGTCGTGCGCCCAGCCTCGGCTCTTTGCTAACTAACTCCTGCCCCGCGGAGTTGAAGGAGCGATTCCGCACCGGCCCGCACGCAGCATGACGTCAGCACGCACTAGCCCGGGGCCGGAGCTGGGGGCGGGACCTGTGGCGTCACGAAGCTTCTCCAGAACTGCTGGGTATGCCGGGGGAGGTGAGGGGACTTGGGGGCTGCTGGCCGGGGTGGGGTGGTGAAAGGCGGGAGTGACAGGGGATTGGCTGGAAGGAAATGGGCAAACTCTGATTGGTCCGGAATGAACAATGGAGCACAGCCCCCTCCCCGAAATCTCCGAGAATCCTCTCTCCCGCCAGGGATCCGGCTATCCCAGCTGGACCTTGCGTCACCGCTGAGCTGGCTCCGCGGCCACCGCAGCTCTGAGCTCCCTCCTAGACTTGGGCAATCTCACCAGATGCTCCTGGGCAGGGTGATGGATACCTGGGGAATGCAGATGGGCCTCTACTTTAAAAGCTCCCTTCGTGTGTGTGTGTGTGTGTGTGTGTGTGTGTGTGTGTGTGTGTGTGTGTGTGTGACATTATGTACTATTGTAATCCACGCTCTTGGGTCGAGAGAGTTGAGAGTAAGAGGGTCCGTTCGAACAAGACCATCACTTCTCATGGGTCTTTGTTATCAGAGCCCAAACTAAAGAAAAGTTAGGGGGAAATTCCGAGGTTTGGAGACGTTCTTTATACTTCCTCACTTGCCCGCTGGTGCAAAACTTCTCCAAGTTTTAACTTTAGGTGGGTTTCACCAGGACGCGTACCCCAAACACTCTCACTCGAGACCTGACTTGCATTTGGGGCGTGGGCGGGTAGGAGGATGAAAGGGGGGAATTTGACACTGATTCGACCTATCCTTTCCCCATCTGAACAGCACAGCTCCTTCTAGGAATATTGCCGGTTGCGAATGTATATCCCACTTCCAGAATAAACGATATTTTATAAACCTCTGTTTCATTTCCCAAACCAACTACCACACAAATAATCAGAAACAAATGTGGTCCTCGGGGTAATTGACTATCTGAGCAGCCGTTTAACAGTCCTTAGAAAACCCGCGACTTCTGAGCAGAATGTCTTTCTTTCAAAGAAACCGCTGTGGGTTTTGTTTTAAAGTGTTCAAAGCCTACCCCATAAATTATAAATAACATTTATCCAACCCTGGTGGCCTTCGTTTTCCCATTAAAAGGTATACCAAGAAGTGGGTGCGCGTCTGGGTGGGGCACGGGGAGCTCCTAGGATGAGATGTGTCCACTGGAATGCCAGGTCCCGACCCAGGTCTCTGCCGGCTGGGCCTTAGGGCGCGGTCGGGCGCGGCCACCCTTCCGCTAAAACCTGAAGCTGCTGATCTCATGCTCCCGACTGCGCGCGGGGAAGTGGACGCGGCCACCCGCTCAGGGCGCGGTTCACGGAGGCGGAGGTTAGATTCCCAGTGCACTAAATCATTCCTGCACGACTGCCCCCTGCTCGGGGCACCGCCGCGGCACATCCATGCGCCGCCAGACACGGTGCCCAGAGCTTCCCGCCGCGGTCCCATCTGACTGGTAGCAAGGCTTCTGCCAGCGCCGCCAATTCTGGAAAGTCTACTCTTCTTTTCCACCGCTCACCCAAAAGGCCATTTCTGTCGTCTTAGACCACCGGAATCGCGAACAGCGCTCCCCCTGAATGTGTGGAGCAATTCCGGGATGGGGAGAATGCTGCGTGAGAGTGAACGTGTCTATGGAAATAAGTGAGGTTGGGGAGTCAGATAGCATCTGGGCATGTCCTTAGCCAGGCCCTCTATGACCTTAGGCATCTTATTTTACCTCCTCTGTAAAATGGGGGAGGGGAGGTGGGGAAATAGTATCTACCTCTGTTTAAGAATTAAACTATTCTTTTTTTAAAAAAATTATTTATTTATGCATACAAGCTGGGTATGTATGCCAGAGGTGTGGGGTGGCGAGAGAATTCACCAGAGACAGAGTGGGAAGCATAACAGGCAGATCGACTGAAATGCCCTGCTAAGGGGAGCAGCAGCCAATAGAGGAGAGGTCTGCTGTGCCATGTGGGAATCTCCCCTGGTGGGTATTGAACCTGTGTTGCAGTGGCTCTGGATTGCTTCCTAGTGCTGTGCTTAACCCATTGTGCCACCAGGGAGGCCCAGAATCAAACTATTCTTTACAGAAGGCTTAAAACAATACCTGGCACATAGTAAGCACATAGCTCCTATTAAACAGGATAATTATCATATGGCACCTCTCTCTGGGCTGGGGTCCTCAGGGCATGCTGGGCCTTTTCTCCAGTGCAGATGTGTGCCTAGGCAAGGTCTAAGTGTATCTGCCTGCCCTTGGTTTCCTTGTGAGTGCTGATATGTGCGTGCTCCATATGTGTCTGCTGTGGGAATGGCAGGTGGAAATGTGTGATGAATGTGGTTTGTTATAGGTGGTGTCTGTGTGTCTGTGTGGGCAGTCTCAGGGCAGCAGCACGTGGTGAGTGTGCTTCCCTTGCTCAACAAAGAGGTGGCATCAAGGAGGTGCTTCTCCCTCAGGCAACCCTGGGTCTGGCCTGACTTCCAGCATGGCCAGGAGCAAGTCAATCAATTCTGGGGTACAAGCCCAAAGGTGACTGGGGGCAGGCTTTAACCCTCTCCTGACTAGAGGAGAAATTCCTTCTTACCACCCAGAAAAAAAGTCAACTTCTTGAGATTTAGTGGCCAGGGGGGAGATGGCTGCTTCTCTTGGGCTGCCAGGAAGCCAGGTCACCAGCTGATGTTCATTCACTCTACATCATTTCTTAAAGCCCCTGGTATTAGCCTATTGGTTCTTGACAGTCATGTTATGAGGTAGATAACATTAGACTCCTTCAATTCCTCCTTCAATTGTCTCCCATCGTGTAAGTCCAAGTTGTTATCCCAAACCACCCTTCTCTCACTTCTTTCTCTTTATTCCCTCTGACTGTGCCACTGAACACCCATGTGGGTGTGGTTGCACCACTCATCTGCTTCACTCTCTAGAGAATCCACTTCAAGATCCTTCTATGTGGGGTTTCTGGGTCACAGCCATTCTTAGGAGACTAGCTCTTAAAGCCACCCAGTCACAGGAGCCATTGCTCTGGCCTTGTCCTGGTTCTCTGGCTCCTGGTGGCTCTCAGGATCTCCTTCTCGGGGAGGGAGGGACCACACGCTCCACAGCCCAAGCTACAGCACACAAGAAAGCCTGGGTTTTAAAGCACTAACTACCTTCACTGGGGATCGCAACTTGAGTTCATAGCTCTGCATTACCCCTTGAAACTAGGAGCCTCCTCCTGGGAAAATTTCTGAGGTATAGCAAAGTCTTCTTGGAGTCCTTCTCCTCAATCCTCCCTTTCCCCATCACTGTTGCCTTAAAAATCATGTTCAATGGAGCTTCCACACGACCCAGCAATCCCACTTTTGGGAATTTACCCAAAGGATACAAAAACACTAATCCAAAAGGATACATGCACCCGTATGTTCATTGCAGCACTGTTCACAATAGCAAAGGTATGGAAGCAACCCAGATGTCCAAAAATAGATGATTGGATCCAGAAGATGTGGTACATATACACAATGGAGTACTATTCAGCATGGAA
>PVIJ01008848.1:0-71060 GCA_004024925.1 Scalopus aquaticus
CAAAATGTAAAAGACATAAATAACAATAAAAATATATATTTAAAAAAAGGAACTGGATTATGTTTAAATCTACTCCTGAGAGAATTCAGAAAAAAAAATCTTTAAATATAGAAAACATTCAACACAGTTATTGTAGCCTTTGTTTGGATCATTATTTGATTCTTGCATAAACTATAAAGCCAGTTTCCTTGAGCATCCATTTAGAAACTCATTATTGCTTAATTAAATACTCATTCTATTAATTCTATTCAATGTTTTAACCCCATTATGTAATTCAAGAATGGAAAATTAAATAGATTAAAATGAAATAGTACCATTTTATATTTCTGTTGCAATGCTCACTTTGTGATTTAAAAACAATAGACAGACATTAATTTACCATACGAGAGCGGGAGAAATTATTGATTGTAACATTACTTCTTTAATTGGAAAAAATAGATAAAGTTACTTTTCTGTTAAACCGTGTGGCAAATCAAATACCAGAAGCAAAATGTATTTTCACACAATCGGTGTGGGCGATTGGCTTGGGGCATGCCGAGGCTCATTAGCTCTCTCCTCTAAATTTAGAACTGAGTTATTTCCTTGGACAAGGTGGGGCGAGTTCTGTGACTGACATTTGGGAAGAGCCTGCCTGGGCTTGCCACAAGGTTATGAATCACCATAGGAAATGGGCTTCATTGTCTATATACCGGGAAGGAGCGCTCTCCGTCACAGAGAAAAAAGTTGGTGTTTAGGGTAAGGTTAACCCGAAAGATGGATGTGAGATTGATGTTCAGGGTAAGGTTAACCCAGAGGATGGATATAATGATCAGCGGGCTAAGAAGCTGCAGGTGGGGAAGAAGCGATGGCAGGTGATGTTGCGGGACAGGCACGTGCAAGCTTGCACACTGGACAACTGAGTCCAGGTTCATGGGCTGCCCGCCCTGAAGTGTTTCACGGAGAACTAATGCTGAACTCACAAGGTTGGGCGACAGTGATCTGCAGCCTGGCACCGGAATATAAAAGAAGCTCCCAGAAAGTCATATAGACCTAAAATTTCTATTTGTGAGGATAAAAGGGCAAGGGAGAGATGACCAGAAATTTAACTTGCAGACACTTTTATGAGTCATATTTATGTAGAGGACACAGATTAGGGCAACAGTCTATTCCCTGGCTGATACGCTGATGGGTAGAAACTTTGATTGATATAATACATTTAAGGATCTTGGCACACTGCCTGTCATAGAGTAAGGAATCAGTATTTGTTAGTGATGAGGAGGAGGGTGATGAATTTCACTGTGTGTTATATGAAATGCTTATTAATAAGTTAGAGAATGTGGCTCGCCTCCCCCCTCCCCGCTCCACGGCTCCTTTTGTTCTGATTATAGTTATCTACATAGAACCCATACTTCCCTGGGTAGGGATAGAAGAAGCTCTGTTCTTTAGGTTGTGTACACCTTCTGCTCTCACACTGGAATTATCAGATAATTCCAACATGCAGAGAGAAGCCGGAGCGTTCACACTAAAACACAGAAGAGAGAGCTGGGGGCCTCTCAAAGAAAAAGACAAATTGGACAGGGTCCCCAGTATCTGGCTTCCTGGTCCTGCTCCTGTTCCCATGAGCTTCCGGGCCAGCAGCAGCCCCACCTTCGCTCCAGTCATCACAGGTGGGTTCGACATCTCACAACTAGCAGAGCTCTGGGGAAATAACTCTGGAGGAGGTCTGCCCTTCTTAGCAAGTAAGTGTGGGCCTTCTGACTGTTAGGTAAAAATCTTCTGAAAAAGACTTGGGTTTCATCGGTGCTTCCCCTCAAGCATTTCTTTCTTTTTCTCTTTTATATTGTGCTATGGAAAATTCCAAACATTTGTAAAAGCAGACAGAATAGGGCAGTGGTTCCCGGGAGCGCATCATCAGACTTGATACATCTCCCACTCATGGCCGAGGTGTTTGAGCCACACCCCCACTCCTCCTGCTTCTTGTACTGTTTGGAGCGAATCCCCGACATATCATTGCATCTGTCAATATTTCTGTGTGCATCTTGGAAGGATAAAAACTTTAAAGAAAACATAATTGTAGTCCCTTCTTGAGCCAACTAACATTATTTTTTTTTCCTACTGACGATTATGTTTTTCTTTTGTGTCAGATACTTTGCCAGAGATATTTGTATATTCTCCCTGTTCTGGAAAGAGGGCACCTATTAGCCCTGGTAAAAGCCTGTTCTGGGTGGCAGCTATTAGACTTCTCATTGTGGTACCGGTGTTTTCCCAGTTAAACATTCAAGCCACCTGCCATTACTAAACAGATGAGGAAAGGCCAAACCCAAATGTGGAGATAATAAGGAACAGCAGCTCAGTAACCCAGAAACGTGCTCCTGTGTGAAGGTCACTGACCTCCTGGTCAAGCTGACCCAGAAGTCCCCTCATCCTGTGACCTTCCCTGGGAAGCCCTGTTGGGGCTGCTGTTGCTGGAGAGCGGGTACCTGTGGCCTCCTTCACCCGAGAGGAAACCAGGGGTCCCAGCCTCCTGACTCGCCTCCTGGGGCCTGTGGCAACGCATCTCCGCTTGTTCTGGCGGGCGCTGTCCTCCCCCATCAGGGTGCACTCCTGAGCCCACTGTTTCCCTACCAGGAGCGCCTGTGTGCTGGCTGCAGCCGTGCGGGCGTGCTGGGGAAGGGCGTGCCGCCAGGTTTGGCCTCCCGGGGTCCTCGGGATGACTCCCCAGCTTACTACCGACTCTCCCCAAATCTGCCCAAAACAGACACACACATATGCAAAACTAAAAATTAAACAAAAAAAGCTTTCAGAAAACAACAAAACCTATCATTTTCTTGACAAAACAAAATGGAGACACAAAGCCACTGATAGGAAAAATAATGCAGTTGAGCAGAGGTTCTCAAATTGTGTTCCTGGGAACCAATGTCAACCATTTTCCTCAAAAGCACGAAAATTTAAACTGCTCGAGGACTCTGTTAATTATATTCTATATGTTTTGTATATTTGGGTTCTTGTCTAAGATATTGCTTGAAAGAAAGAGTTTAACTGCTAAACACAAGTTAGAAAATCACTGCCCTAGGGGACTGATGAAATCACCACTGCATTAGGTGGTGAGAGAAAACTAAAACCAAGGCGCAAATATGCCTGAGTTCCTTTTTCCTCTAAATGTCAGGCTTGGACACTTTATTTTATCTGATATTAGCATCTCTCCTTCAGTCTTTAAAAAAAAGCAAAAGCAAAAACACATTTGTACATCTGATGAGATAATTGGAAATAATTTAATTCTGAGATGCAAAGAGATTTTCTTTAGAGATACACATTTGGCTACAAACATTTGAATCTGGATGAAGAATGACTGTTTCAGGAACAATAACATGGTGTGCTCTAAAGAGTTTGGAATTTGGTTTGTGCAGTTCTGCAAATTCACAGGAGTGGGGCATTCATGGAAAGGCAGCACATTCTGACCAACCTTTAACTGGAAGGTAAATTCTATGAGTTCTCTGCATCCCTGTTTTCCTCCTAATGTCTGGTATCAGACTAGAGCTGGTTCTGACGCTGAGCACACATTCAAATCACTCAAAAAAAAATTCAAACACTACTGAGGCTGTGGGGTCCCACATTCAGAGATTTCTCTTGGGTGGGGTCATGCATTTGTATTTCTAGAAATTCTGCAAGATGATTCTGATGACCAGTTAGGGCTAAGAACAGTGGCTTGGTCCCTGCTTGTTATGATCAGTCATCATGAAGCTCTTCAGTGCCCATTCTAGTGGGTACTTGCAAGTGAAGACATGGTGCTGGGGGTGAACAGGAACAGGCTGGGCAGAAGCCCCTGAGTTCCAGTTCTTCTTTGACCTTCTTTAGGCATAGATTCCACCAAGCCTCAAAGACGGAAGTCAAATATGCTGACTCTGAAGGGGCTTCGGAGCACTGATTTCTCCTTCCCAAAGTGGACTGCCTACCTCTGCAGCAGACCCCTTATTTGCCCTGGACCTGAACCTTCTTACAGGTCTGTGTTCAGGGAGTCTATGGGCTGCTGAGCAGCTCAGGGCAGTGCCTTTGCCAGTGAAATCAGAGCTGGAGGTCTTCATTTCCTGGACTTTTATTACTGCAGGTGCATCCCATTCTCCACTAATCTCTGTTCTCCCACCCAACAGCATTTTTTTTTTCTTCAGACAGAGTGGGGAGCAGAACAGGCAGATCAGAAATACACTGCTGAGGGGAGCAACGGGCGAGGCAGGAGACCTCTGCCGCACTATGTGGGATTCTCCCCGGCTGGGCATCGAACTCGCTGCCGACAGCTCCACAGCGCAGCGCTCAACCGCTACGCCACCAGGGAGGCCCCCCACCCAACAGCTTTTATAGCAAATAAGGGGTCTGCTGCAGAGGCAGGCGGTCCACTTGGAGAAGGAGAAACCAGTGTCAGCGTACTTGACTTCCGTCTTTGAGGCTTGGAGGAGTCTCTGCCTAAAGAAGCTCAAGGAAGAGCTGGGGACTCAGGGGCTTCTTTCCAGCCTGTCCCTGGAAACTATGCCAAGGTGATCAGAGCAGAGAGGCTCTGAGAGAAGCAGCATGCCTTCCTGAGGGCTGATGAAGATGTCTTACTAGTTTCAATAATGCCCCACACTGCCCACAGATGTCCATGCCCCCTGTTCTATGAACAGTGGCATAAACTATTCTGTACCGAGGGAATCAACACACTTTATATCACCCATGTGGCTGTCCCTTCACAGGCTCCCGGAGTCATAACCCAGTAGGGACATCTTTACAAAGCAGCTGCCACTTTCCCTTTTGCCATTAGTTCAGTTTCTGTGACTTTAGTCTTTCTGAAGGGTCTGAGTGCCCCGAGTTTACTGTAATGCAGATCCAAGTTTTAGCCCATGAACTTTGGCATTTCACCTGTCCTGAGTCATCTTGAATCTGAGATAGATGGGTCTGTCCCCATCAACTCTTCCACATCCATGTGCCAGGACAGGACTGGGTGCTGGTGATATTACAGATAAGCTACAATCCCTGACGCCAAGGGCTAGATCTGAAGTGTCTATAGGCTAGGCTCCACCTTTTCACCTTTTGAGAATATTTTTTTCTCAGAATTCAGATTTTTCTCCATCTGGTTTGATTACTGAGCTATGGAGAAAGAATCATTCACATTCTCAGTTATACCAACCGGTGGTTTTTCAAAGTCCCAGAAAATGTCAAGAGCATCCTGTGACGGTGAGCTCTTGGTCCCATCACATGTAGTCTTTAGATGTAATGCCATGTGGGTTATTTTTTGCTAACAATTTTCTTAAGATTTAATTCGCAGAATATACAACTCACCCTCTGAAGTACAATGGAATGGATTTTAGTGAATTCACAGTTGTGCAACCAACACCCCAATCAATTTTAGAACATTTCTATCACCTCAAAAAGAAGTCCTGTTCCCATGAAGTAGTCACCCCTTCCCCTCCATCGCTGGGGACTTGACAGCCACTGATCTTCTCTGTCTCTATGGATTTACAATTCTGGATGTTTCACATCCAGTGAAACATCACAGTGGAATCACACACTTTGTGGGCTCCTGTGTCTACCTGCTTTCTCTTAGCATAGTTTGTTCAAAGCTCGCCCGTGTTGTAGCAGCGATCCATAGTTTTGTTCCTTTTTCATGGCTGGATACTATGACATTGTGTGGCTAGGCCCCATTTCATTTATCCAGTCTTCCATGGATCAACTGCCACTCTTTGGCTGTTGTGAATAATGATGCTATGAACATTTGGGTACAAGTTTTTGCACAGAGTTACATTTTCATTCTCTCGGGTAGATATTTACGAGTGGAATTGCTGATGCGATTTCTGTATGTTGAAGGTGATGGGGTTTAAGTCACTCATCACATGTATGCTTGCATCTGTTGCACATGTAGCACAGGCTGCTACTGTTTCCTGTGTCCTAGTGCTCACTGGCTCTTGGCTCCCATGTGAGGAAAGACCATTTTAGAGACTGAATTTGCCTCTTGCGATGGTACGAGGGGTGGGGAAGGAAAGGGATCTATGAGAACATTATTTCTTTCAGATCCTCCCAGCAGCCTCCTTTCCCCCAGGTGGCATGGGGAGCTGCTCAGGTGAATGCAGAACTTAGACAGACCCCCTGGAGCTCATGGAGAGCAAGCCCTCCTTCCTGCATGTCACTTGCAGCCGTTTCTAACTGGAGAAAGTACATTTTTAATCTCTTGAGCTGTAGAAAAATTGACATACTTGGTTAGGCTCCTGATGCTAACACCCCAGTACAAATAAGGACAAGAGAAACTTTCTGCTTTCATTAGAAGGGATTTGCTCAAATTCATACATGGAATTGACTTACAGCTTCTAATTTATATTTAAATCCCAAATGTCTCAGTCAGAAGAAACTGCTCTAAATCCATTGTCTCTATCTGCACCATTGACTCCTGTTTCAAATAGACCCACGGGCCTGATTGCAATTCCCACGGGCATCTCCATATTTCTTTCCAGAGGTGGCTCATGGAATTTCTGAGAATATCTGAATCCCACAGGGAGAAGAAACAGACGAGTCACTCCCTTGGATAACAGACCCCACGAGAGACGGAGGATTAGGACAATCATTTCCCGTCCCTTCTGGGCTCTGATCCAGGGTGGAGAAGGTAACTGACGTCTATGTGGGGAGGGAGGGCCCCATGGCACTTTTCACATTCACATGTGAAAAGTTACTATGTTTAATGCCACATGAGCCGCTGTCACCTATTGGTGAGTCACTTAACCTCTCATTACTAGATTTTCTCATCTGCAAAATGAGAGTGATAACAGTCCCTACCCTTAGAGGATTGTGATGGTGAGTAAGTGAGAATACTTATAAATGCTTAAATGAATGCCTGATACATGATACCCAATGTCTGTCCATCTATGTATCCATCCATCTATCTATCTATCTATCTATCTATCTATCTATCTATCTATCTATCTGCAGTTACAGTGAACATGGACAAAACAACCAATGAGATGAGCTTGCTATGGTGCGGGTCATCAGAAGAAAGAATGTCAAAGAAATATTTGGCTATTTGGGTGCTGTTCCTTTCAGTAGCCCAGTCTCTTGCTAAAGAAGGTTTCTGCCACGATAAATTGCCCTTGTTTTCTGAACCGCTTAGAGTCAGCTGTCAGTGTCATGGGCAATACCTTTTGATGTGGCTCAGGGTGTCTCAGCCTGAGCATTACTGCATTTGGGGTGGATGATGATTTTTGGGTGGGGGAGGTGCTGTGCCTTGTGAGATGTCATGCAGCCTCCCTAAGTGGCAGCAGCATCGCCCAAGCTGTGACAATCAGAAGTATCCCCAGACCTTTTCAGATTACATATGTAATCCCCCCTGATTGAGAATCCTAATCCAGCTAACCCATGTTGGGGGGCCCTACAGGTATCTGACTAGAAACAGCAGCTACAAGCCTACCCACATCCTGTAGAACCAGATTTATCAGAAAGTTGCTCTGAGCCTTAAGTTTCACAGGAAAGGCACTGAAACAGCAGAGTAACATTTTCTGGAGTAATTGAATCAGACAGTGCCAGAAAAACATTCAAGGGTAAAACTAAAGACTGTAATTATTATGAAAATTATTGATGTAGTTTTCGTTACTCTACAATTTTTGAATTAGTGACTGATAATCCCTTTTATAAAGGAAGAAGGCGGCTTTCCATTCTTTCTGACACTTGCCCGCCTCTCACTTTTCAATAAATACATCTCGGGCCTGTGTGTGCCAAGTGGACTCAGGTGTGACATGCAGCACTGGTCCTGCAGCTGGGGCTCAAGGAGGGGGCTCAGGAGCAGGCCGATCCCCAGAGTTTTTGAGATGGTCCTCAGAACATGAGCCAGGCCACTTGCCATTTTGTCCAGTTAGTGCTGTGGTCAGACTCAAGTTTACCAGACAATAAAGAATTATTTTCTGACGTCCATTTTTCCCTCTCAGTTTTCTAAACCTTGGCCAATCAGAGCATGGCCCCTATGCCAGCATTGTGAGCAAGGCCGGTGAACAGTTAGAAATGGACCCCCTTGGGCCTCCCTGGTGGTGCAGCGGTTGAGCGCTGCGCTGTGGAGCTGTCGGCAGCGCGGGATGCGGGTTCGACGCCCAGCCGGGAAGAGTCCCACATGGTGCGGCAGACCTCTCCTGCCTCGCCTGCTGCTCCCCTCAGCAGTGGATTTCTCATCTGCCTGTTCTGCTCCCCACTCTGTCTCTGGTGAACCCTCTTGCCGCCCCCCGCCTCTGGCCTGTACCCCAGCTTGAACCAAAAAAAAGAAGAAAAGGAAAAAAGAAATGGACCCCCACCCTGGATCCCTGGAATCTGACGCCAGGGGAGTCTGTTAAATTTGAGAAATCTTTGATCGTCCCCTTTCACCAACCCTCAGTAACTGACCTTGCTGCCTGGTCCTGAGGGGTGAGAGTCCGGGAACCCTTTGTTGCTGCCCTGGAGCCTGCAAACACCTCTCCTCTCTGGGTCTAGAGGGGCTTCTCTCCAGTCCGCATGAACTCCCCTGCCCGGCGCTCCACCCCTTCTCCTCCTCCACATCTTACCCCACCCTGTCCTGCTACTCCATCCTTCTTATCCCTCCTCTCAAGTCTATAAACACCTTCAAGACATTGTAGTTAAAAAAACAACAAAACACGCACCACAAAGAAAAAAACAACTCTCAACCCTACCACTCTCTCATTCCCTTCACACGAGGGGCCCCCATTTCCTCACTTCCCATTGTGTGATTAAAGGGTATTAAATAGATTGAAAGTTGCTCTGAGGGCTAGGAGCACAAAAATAAGCATTGTAAATTTATTTGCAATCAAGGAACAATATAATTGGTCATTGTTGAAAGGTAATTACAGGAGAACACATACTGCTCCAGAAACCTCACAGGGCGGTTGAGCAGGTGCCAATGAGGCTTTTTGTGAAGCCCACGTGAAGCAGGCAAGACACCGTCCACAGCATGGCAGGGCGGCTGGAACCCAGGCAGCTCCACCTGCAGGAGGGGAGGGGAGCAGGACCGAGAGGGCGGCGGAGCTGCAGTGAGGATAAAGGAAAAGGGAGCTCTTGCCAAGTAAAATGCTGAAGTCTTTCAGCTTGATTTCCCCTTCCCAGTGACAGGGTGGGACAGAGGAGACGGAATTGAATTGCCAGGTAGCTTGGAGAGTGTGTGGGAGGCAAAGTGGAGGAGAGAGAGGGGAGAGCACCCCGGAGACAAGGAGACAAGGGATTATGTCTATATATAGAGATATGGGAGCTGCTGGGTGGAGACAGTGCAGCAGAATGAAGGCAGAGCTACTCGTACAAGACAGTCGGGAAGACAGAGTGGAGAGGAAGCAGACCGGGTGGGAGAGGGAAAGAGGAAGGAACAAAAATGAGGGAGAAAATAAAGACAGAAGAGATTCAACCGGAGAGGTAGTGAGAGATGAGAGAGATGAGGGAGATGGGGTGGGAGATGTTCAGGGCTTGATTTTACTTTTTCTTAAATAAGAAAATCTGGGAAAATCAAGAGTGGTGTTCCAGCATTTTCAGTACCCCTAGGGTCTATGCCTGGAGACTGACTGGAAATTTCCATATCAAAAGCCCTCTGTCCTCTAAGGCCTGTGAGTGGCTGCAGGTGGGGAGACTGAGGATTCAGTGACAAAGCCTCACCCCTGTAAGGAGGGGCAACAGCTACCACGCCACCACCCACACCCAGGTGAGACGCTGGGGGCGGTCCCTGGTGTGGGTGCTGCCTCTGCATTTACTATCGTGAAGTTTAATCTTCTAAAATCAGTGCACTAGAGAAAATCAGAGACAATCAAATAATGCTTAAAAGTCTGCCAAGGGGCCCACACAGAGGCCCTGGTGCCTGGGAGGGTCGCTTCCCTCCCACTTGGCGTGAAAAATGCACAGGTGACCCCAAGGACTTGCAGCCAGGCTGAGGTGTAACTTGCTGTTTGGGGGCTAGGTCGTCTGCCTTTCATTAACCCTGTATGTGTTGCACCTGGGTGTCGACTTGGTTCCCTTTAACTCATCCTTTTCTGGCATCAGCAGAATCCTGAGTTCAGCATACTTTCCCGGAATGTTTAAGAGAGGCCGTGAATCACGGGTCTCTAGTTTCCTTACGTGATCAGGATAACGCAACTCAGAGCGCCTGCCTGTGGCAAGGGAAATGGAACGGGGACCCTAACAGGGATGGTGGCTGATGATTTCTGGGGCGAAGTGGGGCCGACCAGACAAGGAACCGCCTGGACAGAAGCTCCTCCTATCAGCTGCCGGGCTCCCCGTAAACACATGCGGGAAGCAGCACCGTGCTGGTGTCTCTGAATCGGGACAGACTGTCCATCACCTGTCGCAGATCTGGTAATGACTGAGGCTGAAAAGACGGGGTGCTTATAAGGAATACACATCCTCAGTAACCCTGTAGGTGAAAACTCCATCTGTCTCCTCTGTCGATTGTAGCAACTTCTGAAACAGGATCTTAACTTTGGTTTCAAGGAAATTCCTAAGCAACTTGATGTAACACACAGTACACACAGGTACACACATGACAAACACGTATACAAACATACCTGTCTATGCACACACCTGTACACAGACAAACATATACACGCTTTCACAGGAAGGGAGTGTTTCCAAAGCAAGCCAAACTTTTGCCTTGTTGTTATGGTAGCACAAGTGAATGAGGAAGAAACCTTCACAAACTTACAAAAAGGTGAGCTTGCCCAGTCACCTCTGTGTGACCTTGTATTTCTTAGCATCACGGCATGGGTGGCAGGGCAGTGTAACTTAAGCCCCTAGGAGGAGGGGGATCCTGAAGTCACAGTGGTGTGGTATGGACTCCAGGGGAAGCAAAGCAAAGCAAAGCTTGTCTCAGGTTGCGGGTTCTGGGGCCTATTAGCAGGGAAAGTTGCCAGGTGGGCGCTGCCTTCTGATACAACGAGAGCTAGAAAAGAGGCCACCAGAGGGGTTTCATGGCTCCAGAGTTGCTAGAACCAGAAGTAGGAGGGGATATTGCTGAAGCAGGAGCTCACAAACATGCCTGAAGAAACCCACACTCAGGTGAACTGCAGTAACAGAGAGATTCTTAGCAAAATGGTAATATACAAGCGAACATGCACCTCCTGAATGTCGCCTACCAGGCTGGGTGCTCGCCCAGTGAGGGGAGGCATATTATGGGCTCCAAATGGCAGGTGGGGGGGTTGAGGCATAAGAAGTCCAATCATTTGCCCAGGGCTGCAGAGTCAGGAAGTGGAGAGGCAGGACTCACACCCAGGTTTGTCTGAGTCTAGAATTTGTGCACTGCCCCCATTTTGGCGGCTTCCACAGAGGGTTCCATATTCCAGGGGGGCAGTAAGAAAGCCCCAGTACCCCACACTGCTTCAGTCTTCCCAATGTCATGCCCTCTCCCAGGGTGAGCAAGTCAACCACAGACTTTGCCCCAGGTCACATGGTTGTGATTTCAGGACAGGAAAGGACATATCGTCAGTCCTCTAAGGAATGGCTGAAGGGTTTCAGCTCCATTGTTGCCTCCCTTTTCGTTGGGAATGATGGGGGGGTGGGTCCTTTTGACTTGTTTATTATTCCAGTGGTCCAAGCACACCAGCCTGGCTGAAGCTTCCCTCCTATTTCCTCTATCCCATTCCTTACATCCCCCACTCTGACATCAGCACCTGCATCAATGTCCTCCCCAAACTGACTCCACCCCCTGATGTCCTAAAGTGGGTGCAGATGGGAAACAGAGGCACAACTGGTACTTTGGCAGTTGAGCTGCTGGAGAAGAGGGTAGCCATCTGAGTGAGGCTTTGGCTTAGACTCAAGACTCTGCTCAGCGGACATTATCTGGGGTTTGATAGATGGCATCTGGCCACGTGCTGGCAATTTTTCTTTCTTTCACTCTCTGTTCTCCCTTTCCTCACTTTCTGTGTGAGTAAACTTTGTGTTTCTCTTTATGTGTCTGCTTTCAGGTTGTGTCCTGACCACCAAAAGAAAACAGGCAAACCCCTTCCTTGCCTGCTTCCTTGCTGGTTTGCCCTATATTTTAAGCACACTGTCCTACGTGTCATCATCAACACCCTCATACTACAGGTTAGGAGAGGGAGGCCAAAAGAATCTAAGATGGAACTGAAACTAAAAGTCACCTGTAAACTGTCTCCACCAGCCTGCCCTGTGAACAAAAGAGCTCAAAGAAAAAACTGGGATTTTGAGGTGTTAAAAGTGGACCTAATCAAACCAACAGAATCAAAACTGGAGAATCAATCCCTAGTCCTTGACTCATCCCTAGATTTTATCTTCTGAGTCTCATGGGTCAAAATAATTGGGTTCATTATTTTTTAAAAATCTGAACTTTCAAATTATGACCTTCCTGCCAGCAGCGTTTGCTTCCTTGTTGGAAATTCAAAGCCCCAGCACGGCCTTGTGGTATGGACAGCTTATTACTTCCCTAGTCGGGAAATGATACTTTTAAATCTTATTCAGGAATTTAGGACGTGTGACTTGACACATGGTTTGGTCAAGCGGAGATGAAGGAATTGCCTGGGGCCCCATATCCCATAACAGCCCACAAGTAACTCATTGGTGGCAAAACGGCCGCTTCAATCAGGGAGCTACTGCCAAGAAAGCCCTGCCAGGAGCTGTTACGGGTCACCACGGCCGTCTCCCCTCAACAATATTTTATTGTGCGGGCCTGACGAACAGGGCTCCGATGGCTCCTGGGGAGCCATCTCACCGGCCTATTCGACGTGACTTTCTTCTTTGGTCCCCTCCTGAAGTGTTACTGCTCTTTGGGGAGCTCGCCTGGTTGACACTGTCCATGAGAAGCTCCATCTCTGCTAAATGAAAGAACTCCATCATTTTTATGCTGGTCTTCCAGAGACCAGGAGAAGCTAGCTTCCCTTACCAAATGTTGCGTGGGAAAAAGATAAACTGTTTGCAATGACTGGGTGGTCACAGAGCTCAATCAAGCAAATGAAGTTAACATGATGTTTTTTTTTTTCTTTTCTCAAGCAACAGGGTCATGAAGAGAAAAAAAGACCACTCAGGATCTTATTCTAGTCCTAACCCCGACATGCATTTTCAGAGGCAGGGCAGATTTCCATGCCAACCTAGAAACTCAGGCAAATTTTATTTCCCAGTTACAGCAGAATCTCATAAACAGAAGTTTTGGGGTAGCAGAATTCTGTCAGAGAGCCTGAGGGCTTCATTCTGTATGTGTTTCAACATGCGCTCATTGATTGCATTTGCAGGCTACAAAACGCTGTTCTCACGTTTCTCTTGAATCAGCAGCAAAGTCGAGCCTGGGGAAGGTGTTCTGTGATTGCAGGGATGCTACACTCCTCACGATGGCTCCTTTCTTGAGCCCAAGCCAGACACTATACTGGTCATGCATTATTGGCCTTGACAGGGAGACATGCTACTTTATTCAATCCTCATTACAACGTGGGTCCATTTGTTTCCATTTTATGACGGAATAAACCAGATCTGAGAGGTGAAGTAATATGTCTAAGGTCACCAGCCAGAAGAATGGTAGTGCAGGGATTGAAAGCAGTTATGAGCTCAACACGTGAGTCCAGATCTTGGCTAAATGCCCATAAGCACAGGATGAACCTGTTAATTTCTTCCTGCTGCCAGCCAGACAATAGGCATGAAGAAATGAAGGGTGAGCTGTAAGTTTCCATGAAAGATGGGAGCCAAAATACATTTCAGTTACTGACACTGATGGTTAACTTTGACGGTCCTAGATTTCTTGTCCACCTCAACAGATTCAAGGCTTGCTGCCAGCCACTGCCCCCAGAGGTGTCAGCTCACATGACTCAGCTTGTCAATCTTTCACATAGATGGCCAAGGGGTTTTCCAATTGGATGCTGGGTTGTTCCACTGCCTTGCTCTCGCTGAATAGCCTTGAAGAGATGGGATTTAAATTGTGTCGAGGATATTAGTCTAAAGTGAATGAAGTGGAGAGTAGACTTCTCGTTTATGTCCCCAGAGTGATAAATGAGGGAGTGTAATTTTTTTTCTAAGGCAAAGAAAATGGGAAACCAACGTGGATTTCAGACACATGAGAAATAGCTTATGAATTTAGATGATAGCTCGGCAGAAATAAATTGTACATCTGTTCATTCATTTTAATAAAGTGGAGAGATGGCATGCTGCTGGAGCCCTTAGAGAACCCTGAGTTTTTAAAATTATGGTCCTATAATAGTAGCATTAAAATTTGTAATGTAGTCGGTGGTTTCTGAATTGGAGGGAAAATTCATTTATAAAATAAGGGTTCAAACTTTGGAATGTAAATGGGAAAATGTAATTTTTCCTGGCCAGATATGAATTAGTCCTGGGAGGGTATGGTAACATCTTGACCATAAAATATATTTTTTAAATCTTAAGAGAAAGTTTTCAAAATGCTGACGAAACTTCTCTGGGCAATCTCTATTTAGGTAAGCTGTGCAGGTATGAAACATATGGTTAACTGGCTCTGTTATTTTTCCCTTGAACTTGGTGCTTCTTGTACAGGGCAATTATAGATTAATATTTCCATTTGAAATGGGTTTAGTCTGTTACAAATACAAAAATCATTTTTACTCAATAGCAGAAACATAAGGAAGAGAACTTTTATAGACCAGCAATTACCAGTTACCATGAAAATTTACTCATTCGACAAATAGTATTGAGTTTCTTATTATATGTGAGCCCTATGCTAGGTACTGGGAAAGTACAACAATTGCAATGCTAGTTTCCTGCTGACTTTAAAACCCAGAAGCATTATTAAAATTTCTTCAAAAATAGGTATTAGGGCCATAGAAAGCTTTTAGACAGAGTAAGCAATTTCAATTTTATTTCACAAATCAGCCACTTGAGTTTTCAGGTGGGGAAAAGGCACAAAGAAGCCAACAGTGTTGACTGGCTATTGAGAACACAGACCCAGCTAGGCAAACCCGAGATCACCCCGGTGTATTTCACTTGTCTCTTAACAGAATACTGAATGGAGACAGATTTCAGACTTCAGCCAATAACCTCACAAATGACAAATACAGATTGTGAAGGGGCTGAGTTTAGTCTTGCAAATAGTTCATGGCTTAGGTCCGCTTTTGCCCAGAGATGGAAATCATTCTCCCCAGGTTTGTGAGAATCAGGATAACATCTGGAGGTCAGATGGGTAAAGAGTCTGGGATGTGACACATCCCTGGAGACAGAAGAGAGGCGAGGCAAAGGCACAAACTATTGTCCAGGCAGCTTGATGCTATGGGACTGGGCAGATGCGGGAAGATAATAGATTCCAGAAAGTCCTGCAACTATCTGTTGTGACTAAAGCCTAGAGTTAGAATGATGCAGGTCAGAGGGCTCCTGAGAATTCTGTATTTATAGATCTATGTGCATCTATGTCTAGTTTCTTAGCCTTCGTTCCTGGGAGTGGTATTACTGGAACAATAAATAGGAATTTTTAAAGGGGTCTGGTGTTTGAAGGTGTCTGGATCTAGAGCCCACTCTTGAGCACGGCGCTGCTGTTTCAACCAATGGGATCTCTTTTGATTTGGAAATAGGGGCTAATCATCGGCTGAGAAAGAGATGGGATGAGTGGAGTTTTGAAGACAGCAGAGAAGGTTGAGATCAGCCACTGAGCAAGTAGCAAGAGGGACTGTTTAGATCAGGTAGAAAGAGTGAGACAGTCGATCTCCCAGCCTCCCCACACACAGTGCCTGCTCTCCCTGGGCTTGGAAACCAAGTGTTCATGGTCTGCACACAAACGTCATCTATTGGTCCACTCACCTTTACATGCCCCCGTCCTAGTGCCTGGGTCGAAGGGGGTGCTTATTTAATGCTGGCGGAGTACTGGAGGTTCAACTATGTCCTAAGCACGTTCAGATCCCTACTTTGTCATCCGTCCCGCGTGAATGCTGCTAACGCAATCACAGCCGCAGTCACGGTCACAGTCACAGTCTTCCCAGAAAGTCCCCAGGAGAGCTTTGGGGCCTATCGCAGCTAGATGGCTGGTGCTCTCCCGCACTGCTTGGGCGCTCTGGCACCGAGTCCAGCCTCAACACAGTAAGAAAGAGGAAGAACAGGCAACAGCCACATGCTGTATGGTAAAATCAGCTGAAGAAATAAAACAGGCCGGGTAGCGGAAGCCAACCTGTTCCTGCACATTTTTCCTGGGGCGGGGTAGCTCAGGGGAAGGCCCTGGCTCAACTGAGTGGAGATGCCGCGTTTTCTGCAGGCTTCAGTCATCCCACCCCCGTGTTTGTCTCCTGCTATCCCAAAGCTCATGCACACACGTGAGCTGACGTTGTCTTTTCAGGTTCACAGGCCTTTGGGCTGAGGGCCTCCAGACCTCCCCTCCCTTCCAGCTAATGCCAACTGAGCCGCCCCTTGGGGCACAGAGGATGAAGGGTCAGCTGGGCTCCAGCGTAATAACAAGTGAACTGTTTCAAAAGCCCAATGTTTCAAAGCCTAGCTGTGGAGGAATATAAGCAGTGGGAATTGCAAAGAGAAAAAAACTTGTTTTTCACAGGTCTGAGAGGTAACAGCAAATCCCAGGATAGGCAGAAGAAGAGGACAGTTCTGTCAGCACAGAATTCTTTCATCATATCCTGGCACCTGGGAGGAGGAGGAGGAGGTGGAATCTGCAAAAACCTAAGGAGAGACTCTCCTGCTGTACTGAGAACGGGTCACCTTTCAACACGCATGCTGGGGCTTCAGAACACAGGAGCCGAAAAACCACCTGGAAGAGTCTAGCATCTCCCGAGACCTGCCTCTGCGAAGAGGACACAAGGCTCATCATCCGGCTTAAAGTAACACACGCACACGCACACACATGCATGCAAGCATATTTATTTAGGTGGTGGTGTGATAGTGTTTAACAACTGACTTTTCAGGAAATACAAAAAATTTAATTTGAGCCAGTGCCAGTTCCCATGATATAAATCCTGTTCACCAGGGCTGATTTTAAGCTACCAGCGTGAAGTCACTCACACTTGATTGGGAAGGGGGACACTCAACCAACTCTTGCAAAATTGGGCTCCCCAGTTTGTGGCAAACAGCTAAAGGTAACGGATTCTCTTTCGAGCAGGGTCTGGAGTTGATGGAAAATACGGTTTTCATCTGTGGGAATTCCTTTCTTCAGGGAATCATACCCCAGCCCCTGGGGTAGGTTGGTACAGCCGACCACAGGCCTCGTTTGTCATCCTCAGTTTCCCAGAGGTGTGCAAGTGACCTGACCAAGCGGGCCAATCATCTCCTCATTCCTGGCACACAGTGTCTTGTCTGGCTTTGATGATCCAGGACAATCTGCCCAAGTCTTTCCATTAGTGTTTGCATTGAGGGAGAGAGTGTACCTCTTTCTTTGTACATAAACCATGAGGAGATGAGCTTAGGGCCACCAGACGTCATCTTACCTGCCTCAGGAAAGACCTTTCTAGAAAATAAAGCCAACATGGAAAGATAGAGCTGAGAGATGGAGCGGCCTATAAGAACATCCTGATGACGTCTGAGCCCTGAATGTAGCCAGATCTGAAGCCGGAAGACTCTTAGAACTCCCCACTGATAGGCACCAACGCATCGCCAGTGGTGCCAGCGCTCCGCCCAGGGACGAGCACCAATGCATTGCTGCTGATGAGTGCCAATGAATTCTGTGACTTGCTCAGGGTAGTTCAAAGTGGGATTTTGCCCTCAACTACAAAATGAGTGCCAGTCGAGGGTCCTTAACTCTGGAGAAGCCAAAAGCAGGTCTTCCTGAGGAAGAGTCTCTGGTCTCAGCCTTGCTCTCATTAATTTGTCTTTTCACTTTCCCAGCACTGGAGGAAAAATGATTTTTTGGACCACTTCTATGCAAGGCTGGTATAAGTGGTCAGTTCAGTTTGCTGGGGTTTATTGAGACTTTCCTCTGAGCAACAAACAGGGCCCACTGACCGTCATGTGGGGAACCAATGCTTGGCCATGATAAACCAAATAGATAAGTAGTTCAGGGTCTGAATATAGATTTACAGCATGGAATTAAACGTGGGCTAGGCCATGCATTTAGCAATTAGCAAAGGCATCTGTTCCTATTCACAGAGTTGCCGGGAAAGAGTACTGCTATTTAGATTTGATTTAATGCAACAAATATCCTTTGTGCTCCCTCTGTGTACATAGCTCTGTGACGTAAGCAGGAGTCTGACAAATGAAGCTGTGACTGCCCTCAGGGAGCCCGTGTGTGGAGAGGAGGCAGAAATAAATACCCATAGCTGCGGATCAAGTGCATGCTGGGGAGAATGCTGTGATGGAGGCAGGAACAAAACGCTGGAGAAGCACAGGGGACAGAGAGCCAATTAATTCTGACTGAAGGGCTTGGGGGAGTTTAAGGGAGAGACACAGTTTCCTGAAGGCTGTCACTGGGGGAATGGGCTCAGGTGGGCCAGCTCTCCTGCCTTCCTGGGCCCCAGCTGACAGAAGCCCCTCAAATGCCTCTTGCATGCCTCAGGCACTGGCACATGCGCCTTCCTCTGTCCAGAATGAGCTGCTCTTGCACCACCTCTCCTTACTTCACTTTGCAAAGCCAAGACTTAAAGGATGAGGGAGGACTGCCTGATGCCAGTTTTCCAGACCACAGAGTAGGTCTGTTTCCCGCAGGTTCTGTTGCCGAAGCCTCTGAATTTAGCTGTGGATGCAGCCCTCTTCCAATATTTTCACCTGTCCTCCCTGCTAAACCTCAAGAAAACAAGGATTTGCTCATCTCACTTGAACCTTCAGCTTCAGCCCCCTGCCTGTGTTTAAGCCCGGATGAACGCGCGCTTGAGGGCGCCGGGCCCCCTTGCCAGCTCTTGCCCCTCTGCTTACTCAGAACAAAGCCACGGAATGCGCAGACTTGCGGACGTGGAGAAGCACATTATCTCATTAATGATCGTGGAGCGGCAGTTAGGACAGTCATAAATTGAAAAGATTTAAAAATGGTTAGTAGAGGTAACAGACTACTGTAAAAATGACCATAGTTAATGAGCCAAAGTTTTTCTTGCTTTATAGGCCTTTGCCCAATTTCTCCAGTGAGTAAAGCCTGGATTTTAACCATGATGACTAATAATTGGTGTATCATTACAGGGTTTGATAGCAATGCAGGGAGAACTGACATTAGCTAGACATGTGGATGGAAAGTGGAGACGTTAAAATCTTTTCGGGAACGTTTCTGTGTGCTGACTAGCTTATCCGATCTGTTTGTCAAGGTCTCCTGGGAGAAGGCAGGCTAGCTGGGGTGCTGGCTTCTTTCACTTGTGAATCCCTCAGAGCAGGAACAACGTAGTAACTGTGACAGCGTGTGGTGGAGAGCTGGATTCTGGAACCATGCACCGTGAATTGTCATTCCTGCCCCAAGCCTCTTCCACATGCTATAACCTTGGGCATGTTCCTTAATTGCCCCATGCCTCAGTGTTCTCATCTGTGAGTTGGGGATAATAAGCTTAGTTGTGGCCTAGGGCAGTTGTAAGAATGTGGTATACAGTGACACCAACACACCAGAACAAAGCCTCACACAGTTGAGCCCTTAGTCACTGTTGGCCTAAAAAAATAGGTTTTCTGGATGAAAATGTTTTCCATTTATTCACTGCTCATAAGAAATTATCATACTTGTGTGCTGGAGCTATCCAAAGACGATACGAAGCTGCTAATGAAGTTCATTGGCTATTTAGAGACCTCTCCCCTTTCTGAAGTTTGAGGAAAGTGTCGGGGAGAGAGTAGCTCAGATGTCCAGGCGAGCCCGGCAGAGAACTTCTTTTGTGCTATGGTTCTCTCAGGGCCTGCACTGAACATTGTCCCGATTTGAACCAGGAGACAGGGGATGCAACAGGAAGGTATGAGGCGGTGGGTTGAAGTTTGAAAAGTTCAAGTGGAACTGAGACCGGGGGCCACCAGCCTGGGCAGTTTTGGCCACCCCGGTGCAGAAGTGTGACGAGGAAAGCTGGAAGCCATTCCCAGAGGAGCAGCCGTAGCACAACTCATAGAGAACTGGCCATAGAGCAGGAACACAGCAGCTGGGGCTGAATTGGGCAGAAACGCTGAGACTTGGTGCTCTGGTGCTGGTTTGTGAGGGACACAGGTGGTGCCCCAGATTTGTGTGGGACATGGGTGGTGGGGTGGTGTGAGACCGACAATTTCCTGAGCAGTGGCTCACCCTGAGGAATCTCAGTGCTCCCCAGCGGTTTGCAGGCTCTCAGCCTCAGGAGGTTCCTAGAATCCTTTTTAGTGTCCATCGATGTCCTCCCTCCACACTTTGCTCTGCCTGCATGTCGGGGGCCTGCCATCATCTATGCTTACAAGCCTCCTTCTCCTGCGTGGCTTCAGCTGCAATGCACGGCCCTCAGGCCCTCGAGCAAGACGAGCTCTTCCAGCCGCCAGTCTGCACACTGATCCTCTGCAATCTACTTGGTCTCATTGTTATGGGGCATTGTCTCTCCCCCAAAAGATATTTGAGTCTTAGACTGACTCAAATGTGAATGACCTTAGAAATAGGGTCTTTACAGAGGTGAACCAAGTTCAAATAAGGTCATTAGTGTGGGTTCTAATCCAATATGCCTGCTGTCCTTACAAAGAGGGGAAATTCAGACAGATGGGCACATGGGGAGCACGCTGTCGGAAGCTGAGGGTAGAGCGGGGTGTTATATCTACAAGCCTATGGACGCACAGCTTATCGCTGGCAAGCCCCCAGGAGCTAGGGCTGTGTTAACAGATTCTCCCTCAGAAGGAACCTGCCCTGCTGACTCTCAGGCCTTCTGACTTCCAGCTCTGACCTCAGCACTGTGAGAGCATTCTCACAGTGGATGGATGGATGTTGTATAAGCCACACGGTGTGGGGGCACTTTGTTATGGTGACCCTAGGACACTCTACAATCACTGTAAATGTCACCTCCTCCGAAAAGACCTCCGAGCTCCACAGTAGACGCCCATAAGCAGAGTGAACTCTCCCCATTCCATTGTGTCACTAGGGGCCACTATGTAGCTTTTTGCTTGGTTGCCCTCAACCCTCTAGACTGTAATTTCATGAGCGCAGAGGCATGTCTGTTGCGCACGATGCTCTGTATCCCAGTCTGACGCTACCTGGCAGAGCATGGGGCACCTGTCAGGGGGGCGGGCCGATGATGAAGGAAGGGATGAATGAACATGCTCTGGAAAGGAACAGTATGGTGTTTTGACATGTAACATACAAGCATAGGTGCACTCAGCTATGACAGGCTGGAGAAGGTACCTCTCGTAAAATCCCACCCTCTCAGATCTGGGCAGGTTGCAGCAAAATAAAATGCTGCCAGCACTGTAAAAACTGACACTGGGCTTGTATCTGGAGTAGATTTTGGTTTGCAAACAAATGGATATATTAAAATCAATTCTGGATTATTTTAATTCCACTTGGAAGAATGAAATTATACCGGCCTCTAGAGCTGTGGAACGTTTTCTTTCTTTCTTGTTTTTTAGTTCACAGGATAAGTTGAGCCTGTCTCCACTCTAACGATCCCTTTATGTATTATTTATTAACATTGAGTTTTCTTTACTTTCTTTTTTTTTTTTTTAACTTGACTGGTAGGGAAGTAGATTTAGGGCTCTCTGCAGTTTATGTAGGTCTGTTTACTTACTTCTGGAAAGGAATTTAACTCCAGCTCTCTCGGCTCTTGGCGCACCACTGTGAAATGATAACTCTCGTGGCCCTCGTGACTTCTGTGTTACTGGGGCTGTGATTTTTCACTGGAGGCGGCGCTCGTGCCACAATGAGACAGGCGTAGGGTCTGCTGTCTGCCTTGAGCATCTATAAGCCCAGCAGATTGAATGATACTCTTTCTGAAGTCCCTTTCAGCAACAGGACTCTGACTTTTCACTTGCCTTTGTTGTTTCCTGAAGCATCTGCTCATCCTCCCCTTATCTGGTCACATGCTACATGCCAGGCGGGTGCTGGGCCAGGGCAGGGGACAAATGAGACAAAGTTTCTTTTTTCATGGAGCTTACATTCTAATTTGGGGTGAGTGACAATAAGCAAGTAAATAGCTTCATTATACGGCACATTAGAAGGTGAGTATTACATGTGACATATTAGGATGGACTATGTACATATTATTAAAAAGGGCACAATTAGAAGAGAGCACATGTAGAATATTACATCCAACAGGAAGTAAGCATGCACTATTGTCCATAATATGGAACAGAAGAACATTTAATGGTATATTAAAAGCTGAGACACAGCAGGCTATAATAAGCACTTGCTCCTTGAATAATAAATTGTACTTTTGTTTAGCCATGTCTGATGAAACCTTTGTGGTCACACCAGTGCATGGGCTGTAGTAGTAATGATGCAGGGAACACGCCCCTAATTGTTGAGGCATCCTGATGATGTCAGGGAGGTAGAGTGTGAGCACACATTTAAAGGGGATGACAACAGTCCGCCCGACTGCCTGGCGTGGTAGGAATGAGCAGGAAGAAGCATCAAGTTGCCTGGAGGATTCATAATGGGGGCATTGAAGGCAATGCGGGAGTTTTCCAGGTACAAAAGGAGGGAGCAGCAGTACAGGGATAAGGGAACAGAGTGTGCAGTGACACAGAGGCACGCCTTAGCTTGGGGTGTGTGGAGAATAAATAGACCATCTGCGTGTTGTGGGAGGAAGGCAGGCTGTGACCAGGTGGACAGTGTTTATCCACACAGAAGACCCCAGGATCTTATTTCTGACAGTTTTAGTACAAAATTATTTCCAGCTGCAGAGAGGGCTTGGCTGCTATGATTCGCAGCCTGCTTCATGTTTGTTGCTCTTAGCTTTCTGTTGCTGAATGCTTACGTTCTCATTCCGCAAGCTGCGTTATGCAGATGCAGTGATGTGACATTCTAACTGCTAACAAAAAATATAGGTGCTTTTTAGCTTGGTGGTTGTTGCACTCAGTGTGAGGATAGTGTCTTTGAAAAGAAGCAGATGGAGGAAGTCTTCAGAGGCTACTGTGTTATGGAGTGGTTCAGTGGTGAGAATCTGCCAGTTGTAGTAAAAAGTGGTTTTTATTGCCACTGAGTAGCTGCTGACACGCTGAGTATATCCAGAGGGTGAACAGAGGCCCAGAATTTGCATAGAGGTTCACACAGAGAAGATGGGGATCAACATATCATGAATATAATTATGAGAGAGTGATTAATGCAATAAATCATCTGCTGTCTGGTCCACCTCTGAGAGACCTGAAGAATAAGTCACTGCTTAGAGCACTTTTTTTTTTTCACTTAAAAAGAATTGACATTGCACCAGCAGGTTATAGTCAGCATGAGGATTTCCAGCAACATGAGATTCCCCACCCTGCTATCCACAAACAATGAAATCTGGGGAAGCATATGCCTGTCCTTTTCCTGAGTTGGTTTCTATTTATAGAACACTGCTTATATTTGTACAAATGTCTCCCTTCACTCACTTTTAGTCAAGCCATCCAACTGTAGACCTTTTGGTTTCAAGTACTTCTGAAATTTAGTTGATCCAGTTGATGATTTCATGTTTTTCTGTGACCTTGGTGCAGAGAACAAAGCAATGAATTCACTGCTTCCAGGTGAAGATGAAGGGGAAATGTTTTGCAGCAAATTCCCCATTCCCCATTGGGAATTTGGCAATGCAATTTGCACTAGATGCTCCTTAGAGTCCTTGCACAAGTTGTTGGTCTGGACAAAGGTGGACCAGGAGCTGATGTCACCGAGAGTGATGCTATTGTCAGCACAGTTGGAAACTGGTGGTGTGCGGGCACTCAAACCACACTGTTCTATTCTCACTAAATATTCCATCTCTTTGCATATTAGAATTCCCCCATCACACTCTACAAAACACTATGATCCTAGAAGTGTATGTTTGGTTTTATTTGAAACTTCAGCCACATAGAAAACAGTCAGATATGTGATTTCACAGCATCACAAAAAAAGTCTCACATATTTCACCCTAATGACTATAAAAAGCCTTGTGGGAGAAGGGTCTGGACTATGCAGAATAACATTTAATCATCTTTAAAGATTTATCTGGTTGTTAAAATGTCTTGGGCTCCACCCTCCAGAAAAGTCACTTGTGTCAGATAATTGAAATGGGTTCGATCTTATAAGAAATATGTGGTTGGTTTTCTGGATTAATCTCTATTGAGCAAGGAGAATGTGTAATTATGCAGTCAATATTTAGACACAGTCACATCTGAATTTAAAAGGCCTCCCTAAGGGAAATAAACTCGTATGGAAGAGGCTGGTGCTTTGTTTAAAGCACTCCAATGCATTGCACAGAATCCTGGTTGAGTGGGCACATTTACTGAAGTTACATTTCCTAACTATGTACTTGGAACCACCAAACTACCAAAAAGAAAAGATCCAAAAGAGTTGTGAAAGTTCCAGATATTCATGGCAACTCAGGAGTGAGGAGATCAGGAAGCAAAGCTTGCTTCTAGCTATGTAGCTTCACTCTCTTGGAGTTAAGAGTTATGGCTTGATTATCAACATCAAGGAGAAGACACTTAAAGGAGATATAATTTTTTTTATTAAAATGACTTGATTTTGAAGCTAATAGTATGTGAGGGGATAGGCACTTGAAACCATTTAATTAAATTTCTTCTATCCACATTTTTAATGAAAGTAGTATGTTTTGCACCACAGGGAATAATGTACACAGTGCCTATTACTTCTCTTTGATATTCCAGGCTAAAGGCAAATCCAGAATTTTTTCTTTGTTTATGGTAATTGGGGCAAGCTTCTAGACCAAATCTAGAATAATTCCAGAATCTGAGCTTAATCTAAAACCTGCATCTCTCTGAAAGCACTGGAGAACTGACAAGGACCCAGAACTGGAGGGTCCAGGATTCTGTCAAGAAGGGAAGTTCATTGAGTGAAGTCAAAAGTATATGGACTTTTTATCCTTAAGGCATTTTCTAGACTGTAATGGTACAGGGGTAGGAAGACAAGAGTCTGAGCAGAAAATACTGGCTAAGGCAGGCAGCCAAGTGGATCTTTGAGAAGTTTCATGGGGCTGAAATTTAGCCACTGAAATTCAGGGTTGCCAAGATGGAAGAGCCCATACACAGATACCAGAACTTCAGTTGAGATCTCAAAAAGGCTGCTCTGTGGAGTAAGAGGTAAATTAACCCTTAGGAAAGATTGAGACTTAATTATGAACCAGCTCAACCAGAGACTGACTTAAACTCATCTTTTCCTACTTATATTTATTACAGAAAGCAAAAGTAAACCATTTCTAGCAGGATAATTATCTCTAAAATCTTTCATATATGCTGCTCATAATTAAATTTAAAATATTTCTAGGCATTCCAAGGACCACAATAAAAGGCCAAAAACCAAGTTAAAATATTAAACATAGAAATGGACTTAGAAGTGATCTAGATGTCAAATTCAAAGTAACTCAATGACATTTTCAAAAAATGGCTAAAATGGAAAACTATGGCAGAGATATTTAATCTATAAATGAATAGATTTATATCATTGTAATGAAATGATGTAACCTAAAATATCACAAGATGAATTAAGAAATCAATAAATGGGAGACTGATATTAGGAGAGAGGCCTGTGAACTGGAAAACAGGTCAACAGAAGCATAGAACGTAACATATAAGATTAGAGTCTGTGAAGGAGAAAAATGGACTAGAAGAAATATTTGAAGGAATATGGTATGAATTGTTTAGAGAACAGATGTTTAGAGAACAAGTATGATAAGTACAAATTAAATCATACCTCAGCATGCCACAGAAAAACTGTTGAAAGTCAAGACAAAGCAGTGTTTTTACCAACAGCAAGAGGAGAACAGCCACATATAAAAGAATGAAACCAGACACCATCTAACACTGTACACAAAATTTAATTTAAAATTAAAGACTTGAATTTGAGACCTAAAACCATAAAATACATGGAAGAAATCATAGGCAGTAAACTACATGACATCAGCCTTAACCCTGTCTTTGTGGAGTTGGTACCAATGGGAAGAGAAACAAAAGTAAAATTAAACAAATGGAGCTATATCAAACTAAAAAGTTTCTGACAGTGAAAGAAACTACCACCAAAATGAAAAGGCAGCCTACTGAATGGGAGCAGATATTCTCAAATCATACATCTGACAAGGGGTTGATACCCAAAATGTATAGAGAACTCATATGACTCAACAAAAAAACCTCCCAAACAACCTGATAAAAAATGTGCAGAAGATCTGAATTGATATTTTGCCAATGAAGACATGCAGATGGCTAACAAGCACATGAAAAGCTATTTATTATCACTTATTAGTAAGAAAATACAAATCTAGACCACAATGAGACAGCCTCTCATGTCTGTTAGAATGGCTGTCAAATAGATAAGAAACAAGTGTTGGTAAAGATGTGGAGGAAAGGGAACCTTCATACACTGTTGGTGGGACTGTACAATGGTGCAACCACGAAGGAAAACGGTGTGGAGACTTCTAAAAAATTTAAGGATAAAAATATGACATGATTTACCTATTCCATTACTGGGTGTTTGCACCCCTATTTAATTACAGCATAATTCACAATGGTCAAGATACAGAAATCCCCATCCATGAATGAATGAAAAGGTGTAAAAAGAGATAATTTTTCTTGCCAACCATAGACCTAGAGGATATTATGCTAAGTGAAATATGTCAGACATGGAAAGGCAAATACCATGTGATTTGACTCGTGGAATACAGAGATGCAAAGCAAACAAAGAAACAAAACTAAAACAATTTTATGATACAGAAAGAAACAGATTGGTGTTTTTCAGAGGGGATGAGGGCTGGGGGTTGAGTAAAATGGATAAAAGGAGTCAAGTGTATGGCAATGGATGGAAATTACACTGTGGAAATAAGATGGTGATCCTGATGTAGTGTTTATACTACAATTACAAAGTTGTGCACCTGAAACTTGTACAATCCTATAAACTAATGTTACCTCAATAAAAAAGTTATTTAAAAGAAAGCAGCCAGAGGAAAAGAGCCACATCTCTTTCAATTGAGAAGAAAGTAACATTGACAGCTGTCCCTTCATAAAACACTAATAGATGTCAGAAGTCAAGGAAAGGCATCTTTAAGTACTGTAAGAATGTAACAGTACACTGGGATTCTGCAATCAGTGAAAACATTATTCAAAAAATCAGGCAAAACAAGATATTTTTAGGTAAATAATAAATGAGAAAATTTGTCACTAACAGACCTGTCTGTACTAGTATTAAAATAAAATTTCTTCAAAGAAGTCTTTAATCAAAGAATTATTTAATTTTGATTAAATACTTCCCACATAGAAGTACAGAAACATGACAAAATAAACAATATAAATGATAAATAAATGGGCAAATATAAATAGGTATTTATTAAATATTTTTTGAAATGTAAACTATATGTAGAATTAAAATATATGACCACAATATCTCAAAAGACAGGAGTGGACAAAGGGAGTCAAATGTTTTAAGGTCTTTGCAGTATCTAGACATGGAAAAAATACTAATTAGTTTTATAAGTCAAGGATGTGTATTTCAATTTCTCAGAAGCTGCTATATGAACATGAAAATGGTGTATAACAAGTAAGTTATTAGATCAGAATGTAAGATAGTAAAAATACCAAAAAATTCAGGAAGGAAAAGCGCACAAAATGGAATAGAAAAGAACACAAGGGGCCATGGAGATGGATCACGGGTGAATTGGTGGTGGGCTTCCCAAGGGGAATACAAAATGTAAAAGACATAAATAACAATAAAAATATATTAAAAAAATACTGATAGCTTAACATGAAAAAAAAAAGAAATGAGAAAGGAGAAATACATAAAATTCAACAAATAGGAAAAAAATATTAGGATTTAATCCCAAATTAATATTAGATTAATTAATCTAATAGATATTAGATTTAATCCCAAATATATGATACTTGCATTAAATGTGAATGGACAAAATAATGCAAGTAAGAAGACTAGGATTATCAGAATTGATTTAAAAATATTAAAAGATGTTCTCTATATAAGATTAGATTACAGAAATCTTGAGAGAAGAAAGGATAGAAGGAAAAATACCAGGAAGACACCAATTAAAAGAAATCTAGAGTAGTTATTCTAACACCAGATGCGATAAACATTGAAGCAAAAAACATTTATAGACACAGAGAAGTAAGCTTTGTAATAATAAAGTGTCAATGCATTGGAAAGATAGAACAATTTTTAGTTTGTATGCCCTTAATAACACAGCTTCAAATGTTCAAAGGAAGAGTTGATACAACTAACAGGAGAAATAGATATATCTAAAATCACAGACATCACATCTACTCTACACAGATACTTAACAAAAGTATCTAGAATATTTGGACAGGAATATTAAACTACTGGAGAATTCATATTATTTTCAAGTACACATGGACCATTTATCAAAATGGATCACATGCTGGACTGTAAAGCAAGTCTCAATCAATATCAAAGGACTATAATTACATACAGTGTGCTCTCTAACCACTGTGGAATTAAGCTAGGTATCAATAACAAGGAAAACCCCAAATATTGGAATTAAGCAATGTGCTTCTTGTAAGTGGCAATGTAGGAGGTATTTTAGGAAACCTCTGAGGGGGTAGACCCAGTAGACATTTGATAATGTAATGTGAATATCGGTTTGTCTCAGATTGCTGGCTTCCAGCTCATGCCATTTACCTTCACTGTTTTGTGAAAATCAGTTCATTTACCCTTCCTTCACATTCCAGCTGGAGGACAGGACCTTTTAAGGTTTAAGTTTTACGCCATCTTTATTATAGGTATTGTAATATTATAGCTTCAAGACCAAAACATTTACCTTGAAAAGGATTCATCAAATAGGCAAGAAAAAAAAAAACCCACCTAAGCTATTAAATCTAAATTACCAACTGACATTTTAAAGTAAAAGTTGAAGATGCAATTGATTGAATAAATGGAAAAAAGTTCTATGTCTCTTTAAAAAATCTTATAATAATACACAGATGCATTCTTTAAAATTTAATAGGGAGTTCATTAATCCTCACGACCTGGAACTTATGTGAAAACATGAGTTATTCAGTTAGTATTTGTTGAGTCAACTATTTTGTAGGCACAAATCAGAAGTCTTTTCTAAAGAGATAACTTTCAAGAGAGGAATAGATATGTCACTTTGCAATAAATGGGACTGAGATTCTCACCTATAATTGAAACTCTGGGTTTGGAGAGTTCAACTACATTTCCTAAGATGATTTAAAAATACCTAATGTGGAAATTCATCACATGAGGAAGCAGAGCACTGCAGCTGAGAGCATGGCACAGGGGTGTTGTGCTCACATCGCACCTGCCACTCATCTCTCATTCCTGGGAGCAGTTATCCAGATTCTCTAGACCAAGTACATCCTCCCACCCCAACCTGGAAACATGGGTTAATGAAGCCATCTCCCACTACCAAGTGAGCAAAGAAACAAAGGTGGAGCACCCAGCTGGGTGGTGCACCCAGGTGATTAGAGCACCCTTTGGAGCATAGTAAAGACTCAGGACTGTCACTACTGATTCTAGGTCAGTGAGCAAGGCCATGGTCCTGACCCCCAAAGAAACCATGACCATAGCACATTTCCAGCAGACGTATTTCTAATTTGAATACAAATTCAGTAACTGAATGTAATGTAATCTTGTGCCTGCAGCCCGTGCCCAAACCGTGCTCCCCTGGAATAAATGGGAAAGGACAACCATGATCCACAATCATAAAAGCACAGGCGCTGAGAACAAAGAATCACACTCTAGGATAAACTAACTTGGTTATTTATAAGCTCCTGGACCACCTTGTTGTTGCCAAGAAAATCTGCTTTGCTTTTTG
The DNA here is from genome assembly GCA_004024925.1 of Scalopus aquaticus. Classification (NCBI taxonomy): domain Eukaryota; kingdom Metazoa; phylum Chordata; class Mammalia; order Eulipotyphla; family Talpidae; genus Scalopus; species Scalopus aquaticus. The sequence goes on from PVIJ01008848.1 coordinate 29,718, forward strand.
CTGCTGTTCTGTTTGGCCTCTCTGTACTTGGAAAGAAGGTATTGTTATGCTAAAATCACCATGGGACATGCACAACTCCACACCAACCAAGGTAAAACTATGAAAATGGCCCTTTAGCATGAAAAGTTATTTTCTTATGGGTTTTAACAAAATTCAGTGATTTTGTTCTCACAATGCTCTGATATTTTCAGCTTTACCAAAAAAAAAAAAAAAACCCACAAAAACAACAACAACAACAACAAAAAAACCAAAACCACAAAATGTGAGAAAGTATTCTGGCAAGAGCATTTTGAAAGAGAAAGAGCATTTTGACTTTTGCAGATAGGGAGCCGGAAGGGGCTGCAGCACACAGAATTGATATTGGTTAGCAATCACGGCTGTGACCACAATGGCCATGTTCAGTGGGGGATTACCTCTTTTTTGGTGAATTTTGGTGAGTGATCATTTTTGTCATCTATCATGATTGTCGCTGTGGCTGTGCCTGTTAATCCAACATCCATACCAGTCATATCTTGAGCTTCGATAATCAGCTCATACTTGGGATTTTCCAGAGTCTACAAAGCAAAAACAAAAACAAAACACAACATTTAGCTTCGGGTTACCACTTGGAATGGGTGGCAAGCATCAGGTGTTTTTACCAGTCATTGCAGTTTCATTGATTGTGTATAAATATGACTTTGGAATCTTTCCAACACAAGGCAGTCACTACTCATCGATTAGATTTGGCCAGGGGGTGGGATCTACTTACTGTCCTTATTTAAGGGGACATTTGATGCATTCCAGAATGTTTCATTTCCTGGGTTTGGGCAAGCATTGCATGTTTGATACCTACCTGTGCCATTTCACAGACACCTTGTGAAAGTGATCTGGAAAGGAGGCTAAGGCTGGTGATGAGGTGAAGATAAAGATGGCAGCTCTAGGAACTCACATTTACTGAACACTTTGGATGGGCGAGGCATTGAATCAATGTACATTTCAGAAATCATTGCTGCTAGTGTTCCCAGCATGCATGCTAAGATACATGTATTATGCCCATATTACAGCTGGAAAAATACAACTGAGTTTTAGAGTCACTGGTATTACACTTCCTTTCTGTCATGTTTTGGGTTGTCATTTTAGTCTTTTGTGCCATGTTAAATTTGGAAGATGCATTTTAATACAAACATGATCTGCTAAGCTTTACACAAATAGCATTCCACTACTGTCTCTCAATATACATAAGCTTCTCACTGGGATATTGACAAGTATTCTTCTGTTACTTCTAAACAATGAACATATAAACAATGAATCAAGTGGGCCTGATCCCAGGATGGAAAATGCAGGGGTTGGTAAACAAGGACCCCTGTGTTTAAATTGCCTTCTGTGGTGGATTTGCTTGTTGTGGCCAACATCATTCTTCTGGTTGGGCAGCATCCCACATTTCCTTTGGGGACCTACCATCCCTTATTCTCTGCCCATAGGGTTTAGGTTGGATTGCCTTTCCCCACCCTACAACTTTTGGAATGAGCCTAGGTCAGAAGATGGTAAAAACATGCCATTCCAGGGGCATGATGACGAGTGCAGGCCCAGGTTGCACAGCTGGGTAAGGAAGCTCTGCTTTTCCGTGGTGTGAACTTGGAAGCATTTAGCACAGGAGCTAGAGAGCCACCTCTAGCACAGCAGGGGTGGGTGGGGTGGGGAAGTCTGTCTGAGAAGGAAGTCAATCTTCTGAGGAAATTAGTTAAACTTGAATCTTGGTGAAAAAGCAAGACTTCCATGATTGCACGGGATCACACCAACATGCCAAACCCAAGGCCAGCTGTGCCAAGGGACTTGCCAGCTGACTAGGATATTCGTTTTCCTTTTCTGCATAAGCCTACTAGGATTGGTTTCTTAATCACTCACAAGGTGAATTTGAATTGAACTACCTTCAATAACAAACCTAAAATTGCTTTAATTTTGTTATTGAAGGTTATCCCCAGTTGCAAACGATCCTACTAGTACTATAGTATCAAAGACCACGAAATACAATGGGAAGCAAAGAACAAAAACAATGGCGGATCTCTAATTCCCTTCTAGAACATTAAGTCCACATGTAAAATTTAATAGTTCAATGCTGGCTGTCCCCAAAACCTTTATGTAATTTTATGGGGTAGTGAGCTGTTTGTTCTCTACAGCACCTTTAATTGGTTGTTCCTTTAACTCAGATCTTCCTTCTGAGCTAGGAACTGAAAGAGTAGTAGTTCTGTTGGACGGTTCAGTGAGGCTTTTAGCTCAAATTCGAGAGGAATGGATGCTGATATTGATGTACTATAGTGACAGGGTTACTCACAGGGTTTTTTTCTTGTCTCCAGCTTTTTTGAGATACATTTTACCTATGGACAATGTGCAAGTTGAAGGCCTGCCTTGTGATATTGGAGACATGTATATATTATGAAGTAAGCAGCACTAGGAGTGAAGGTCACAACCTTCTCTAACTGCTTGATGTGAAACCTGGCTCTGGGTAATCCTGGATCTGCCTTTTTCAACTGGCATCTTTCTGCGAAGGTGAATGCCATTTACTCTCAAGCTGATGCTGGACAATCATCAACCTCATGTAAGTAACTTTCTACTTAGCATCACTGACAAATTGGATTGGATTTACTATTTGCTATAAATTTTGCAGTTAGAGTGTAGGAAACTAATAAATTGGCATATCTTCAGGATCTTCTTGAGTATCTCTGGACATTCTAATCTCAAGCTCAGCCTAATTTCTCAGATAACATTTTCACTTTTGAAATATTCCCTGTGTAATATAATTTACCAACATAATTACTTGACATATATTTTAAGGGTTGCATAAAATATAATGATATATTTCACAATTTACTTCACCATCTTTTATTATTAGGACTTTAGGTTAGTTCTAGCTTTTTTTAAAAATTTTGCTTATTTTAAATGACACTGCAACGAATGTCTTTATTCTGGAAGCTTTTAATATACTTTAACTTTTTTTTGAACAACAGATGCTAAGAAGTACAATGACTAAGTCAAAGGCTAGGAACATTTTAAGGCTCTTTATTCATATTTCAAAATCACTTTCCAAGAAGATCTTAACAATTTCCACACTACTAGTACTATTGAATTGCTCAGTATCCCAGGTATGGCTCACCCGGGAAGAAGAGCTCATTTTGTCCCATGAAGCAAATTGGGCAATGAGTGGGATTCTATGATGCCCACCTAAGGAGGAAGCAAGTTCCTCCTGACATCTCTCTCCTCTAAGCGTTCACGCATCACAGGGTGGGTCCCAGCACGGCTGTCGCCGACATGTGCATGCCTTCCGCTGGTGCCTGGGCTGTCATCCCTTCAGAGGCTGTGTCCCTCCCTTCCTCACTCTCAGCACAGGTGAGTTCAGGGAGGATCCATCCACCTGATCTGGGGGTTGGGGGCCACGTGGCACCCATGCCCATGGACGTGTGATGAGCCTATGACCCAAGTAGGCAGCTGAGACGGACACTCAATTCTTGGACATATGTCCTTGTCCTGTAGTACTCATAGGTGAAAGAGGTCTCAGGTGGAAGGTGGTAGAGCCCAAAGCTGTAGCTGCCTACGGCCATTTATAACCACACAGAGAAAGTCAGTCTGAGAAGGAAGACAACATGGAACTAGGAAGTAAAGCAGGAGCTTTTAATACAGTCTGAGCTTCCTTAAGAGGCATCCTTGGAGCCAGAATTTACTCCTCAGATTTTGTGAGTTCTGTGAGCTAATAAATTCCTACTTTTCCTAAGACACTTAAATTAGATGTTTGGTGAGTAGCAACAGGGAGCTCTGTCTAGTGCAGCTAATACTGTCATCTGGTTATTTGCAAGGCAGTGCAAGTGCTATTGTTTCAAGCTATGGTATCATAATGGGATCTTCACAGCAGCATTCCAATCATTTTACAAACATATGGTTTCCCCTTTTAACGTTGTCCCCTCTACAGAATCTTTTTTTTTTTGCCAAAGTTATCATTATTTTTTCATGCATTAATTTATTAGGAAGTTATTGAATGTCTAGTTTAAATATTATGCTGGGTATTGGGGATAGAGGGGTGGGAAAACAAGGTCCCTTTCCTCAAGAAGTTACGAGAGATTTAGGGTTGAGGATAGGCATGTTCACATGTACCTGTAGCAAAATAGTGTCATGAGTGAGCAGAGAAGGGTACAAAGTCTTATGACAGCACAAAGGGTTTAACTCTGGTAGTTCAACAAATTTCATAAATAATAATAAAAAAACGAACCCTCCAAATCCCATCTCCTGAAGTAAATAAAACTTCATGATTGCAATGGGAAATTGACTGATTAACCTAGCAGAAAATCAATTAGGCTGTTAGGCAGATAAATTGCAAGGTTTGGGATGAGATATTCCATTTACTGGCAAACTTAAGGCTACCATTAAAATTTTTTTATTATGGAAGAAAAATGCAAATTCTAGTCATTTCTAGAGTAGAAAGTGACTAGCTCTTCTATCCAACTTCAAGAGGTAAAAACCATCTGTACTCTGGTGTCTCCTTCCCCTCTCTCCCCCTTGAAACACACTTAAATATATGTTTACATGTATATATGTATTAATATGCCTACATATATTTAGACAGGGACATTTATACATACATGTGATTTGCTTTACCATATCATTTTCACTTCAGCACTTATAGATCTGTCTCTACATTTCAAGAGCAGTGTAACAATCCATTGTTTGGATCCATCATAACTTATTCAATCATTCCCTACTGGATGGTCATTTATTCGACTTATTTTCAAGTGTTGTCTTTAAAAAGCAGCTCTAAGATAAAAAGTCCACCAGCCTATCTTCCATTTGGGATTTTTCTCTAACACACATTACTGATTTCTCAATGAAAACAGCAAGAACAAGAGACAAACTACTCCTTTGAAGTGTGAGAGACTAGAGAACACCCCACACAGATCCCCTTGCTCATGGATAAAGAATAGCTCCCTCCCCTCTCCGGCCTACGTTCTCCTGTGCAGCCAGGCTTTCCAGAGAGTCTTCCCTGAAATCCCTGGCTCCTGTAGTCTCTCCTGCTCAAATACCCACACATACTCATTTCTGTTCTGGGCTCAGGGCTTGTTACTCTGCAGGGAGAAATTCCTCTGATGCTGCCCACGGCCACCCCCTACTCCGGGGTCATGTTTGTCTCCCTGCACAGATGCACAGATCACCCCTAATGCCTGGGACAATCGGATTCTGGAAATAGGAAGTGTGGAAGCAGGCATCCCAGAGACAGACGCAGTACGTATCCTCTTGCCTCTCTGCACACCACCAATCAAGGCCATTTCTTGAATGCTTTGGGAGGAAACTTCCCACTTGTGTGCTCTTCTCTGCCTAGGGAGAAGGCCTCTGCCTCTGGGGAACAGACCTCCAGTTGTCCAGCTGCTCTGTCACCTGAAGGGGTGTGTGTGCATGGGGGTGGAACGTAAGGAAGTCCATTGTTTTCTCTCCTAGCAAGCTGCATTCCCTGTGGCCCCTACTTGGTTCTGTGTCTATTTCTTTTAAGTGGCTCAAGGTGCAGAGGAAGATGGCTGTGTTCAACTCCAGTAGAAAGAGCTGAATGCCTGGAAGGTCTGTCCTAAGCAGGAAGATGCCTGCTCTCCCGCCTGTTTCTGGGACTGCGCTGGCTCCTGACTTCAACCTCTTCTTCTATTCTTTTTTTTTTTAAAGATTTATTTTTTATTTATACATACAAGCTGGGGTAGAGGCCAGAGGCGTGGGGCGGTGAGAGGGTTCACCAGAGACAGAGCGAGTAGCAGAACAGGCAGATCAGAAATACACTGCTGAGGGGAGCAGTGGGCGAGGCAGGAGAGGTCTGCCGCACCATGTGGGATTCTCCCCGGCTGGGCGTCAAACTCGCATCGCACGCTGCCGACAGCTCCACAGCGCAGCGCTCAACCGCTGCGCCACCGGGGAGGCCCCTCTTCTTCTATTCTATAACACAACCCCTTGTTGAATCAGGAGGTTCTACTCAAATGCCAGCCAGATGCAAGTTTCAATTGCTTGCAGCTAATCTTAACCTGTGGTGAAGGGTAACATTGCTAGTTCGTGCTGTCCATTTCTTTGGACTCTGGAGCAAATAGCTAGACTGGATGTCGAACTCATGTGACTGTGTTGGGCCTCAGGAGTGAGGCCCTGAGCATCCCATTCGATCTTCCGTGTTTTCTTTGTCCCAAGGGACACTGGGTCTCTGATGACGTGAACAAGAATCAAGCCTTTTGACTTGCTTCTTTAGACTCAGGGAAGCTGATTACAGAGGTTACCCTACCCTGACTGATGGGAAGGCTTGTTTCCTACTTGCTTCTCTTCTGAATGCCCATTTACTGTTCCCCTAAGTGGAAGACAAAGTTTCCAAGAGCGAGAACCATGCCTTTGATCCCAGCACCTAGCCAGGCCTCAGCCCACAAGGTGGGCGATTTACTTTCATTATTGATAATGAAGATATATTACTGTTTCCCTGAACTAAATTATATTTCAAAGGTCTGAGAAGACCAGTGGCATTTCTAAGCCGGAGTCATTTATTCTCAGGGAATGGTTTATACTTTGGGGAGCTCTAGCTCAAGGAGATAGGATTTTATTTTGACCAAGAAACGCAGTGTCAAAGCTTGGAAAATTAAATTGGCAGCTCTGATTTTATTTGAAGCTATCTGATCTGTAAGACACATCTAAGTGAGTCAAGCCACCCTCCTGGCCTGGATCCTGCCTCATGCATTTCTATTGCACGATGTCCCCGCGCTATGGGTTAATACATATCCTTGGAACAAAAAGAAGATAGCATGTCTGTGAAAGAAAGCCTCGGGTGCATCTTCACAGACACAGACCAGGTTCACTGATCACACTGATTTGAAAACCAAACATTTCATCTTGGAAAAAAAAAAAAGAATCAAGCCATGTCATTAAATATGGCACATAATCAATCACCGGACCCTCCGTGTTTCACACAGCTACAGCGACTTCCCTGCGAGTGTGCCTTTAATGGAACATTTATCACTAATAACAAGCATAATGGTAGCTGTGGGGAGAAACCAAGGAATAAATGTGAAGTGGGAGGGTTCTGCCATTAACCCTCGCAGGGCCCATCCTCTCCTGCCTTGTCTGAACCACTCTCCACTTCTCTCTCCACACTGTGTCCAGGAGGCATTTCCATCCAGGGTACTCTGCCTTTTGTTCCTTCCCATTTCCCACCGCTATACTTCCTCCAGGCCAGCTCCTGCTCACTTGCTGATGGACATTCTTCACTGCGCTTCACGGACCTCACTGCGGGACAGGGTGTCTAGCACTAGGGGGACGTGGTCGGACTTGAGTGTTACCTTGGCTCCATCACTTAGTAGCTGAGTGATCCCAGCTGAGCTATTTAACTCACTGCCTCAGTTTCCTCACATGTAAAATGGGGAGAACAATAATACTTGGAGGGTGAATTAGGGTTAAAATGGGTGATACAGACAGCGGAGCACAGAGCTGGCATATGCATGCGCTCAGTGGATGGAGCTGGTATTGTTCAGTAGATGCTTTGTACTGTCTCGCAAAGATGTGGCAAGAAACGGAGGTGACCTCTTAGAGCTGCCAGGGGAGGTGGATGCTGCAGCAGACACTAAACGGGCCTGGAAGCGGGCCTGGCCCCCATCAAATTTTCTGATGCATCTGCAAGTTTGGAATGCACGGGCGGCAGCTTGTGAGTGCCCATTAAGTGAGGGCACGGTGGACCCAGGTCCGGATTACTGAGCAAGAAACTGAGATAATCCACGCTTACTGTCTGAAGTCACTAAGTCTGAGGGTCATTCGTTAGGTGGCAATAGAGAACTAACACAGGTCCCCCCAGCACTTATCACAGCATGTAATGTGCTTGTTTACTGATTACTTGCTTATTGGTTTTCTTGATTCTCCATGAGACTAGAGACGTTTTCTTGTTTAGAGTTCTCTGCCCCAGTTACTAATTCAGTGCCTAGCACGTTATACTTACACGGTAATTATTCAGTTCTAGATATGTTTTCATAAAGAATGGATTAACAGAGGGGTTACAGGATTAATGCCCCCTGTAAATGTCTAGCAACAGATTCTCCTGATTTGTTATGTTCATCAATTATGTATGGCTAAAATCCTCCAACTATGGCTGATTTCAAGTTACTAATATGAAGTTACTGAGTGCAGAGCTGGACAGATAAACACAAGCAGTAATTGTGAGCTGGTGTGAGCTGATTCCAGCTCATGAAACTGTGCTTTAGGAGTCAAGGAAAGCTGTAAGGAGGTTCTTTCCAATGAAACTTTTGCTGTGTAACACTTAAGGTATTGTTTGAGAAATATTAGCACAAGATTTACAGCAAAGACAGAATGTCAGTCATTTCTTTATTTAATCATCAGCTTTGCCCAGATAGGCTGGGAAAAGCAAGACTCTTGGCAAGAGCAAGACTCCTGGCAAGATGGCAGCTAAGCAGGGCCCACATTCTTCTCCAGGTCTGCGGCACCTGACACCTGCTCTATAAATATTGCCAACAGATCGGCGAACACATTATCTGGAGCAGAACGAGTTGCTGTCTGTCTGGAGTGTGATTTATCCACTCTGGCCACCTAGCGCAGGATATAGGTGTCCATAAATCCGCAAGAACCACCTCACACAGTCCCTCTTAAAATGCACCTTATTCCCATGGTGGAGGTGCGGGACCTTCTTCCATTTTCCATATGATGGGTGAGTATGGCTGACTTGTGTTTGTCTGCAGGCTCCCTGGGCCTCACAGCTTGGTGCTCATGTGTGCACTCAGGTTTCTGGTTTGTTGCCCCCTAAGCTCTCCTTCCCGGCTGGGGCCTGGTGGGCAGGGAGAACGCAGAGCTCATTTCCCCAGATTTACTGGTTGCTGACAGAGGCAGCAGGGTGGGGAAGCAACAGGGGAAATAAACACTGCCTCTTAGACATATACAGCTGGAATAAGCTAAGTGATAGATTTCAGGTTGAGGGACACCAGAATCACATCAAACATTTCCAGGCGAAGTGTACATCTTCCGACGTTAGTGATGAACTAACGTAAATAAACTGCCCATGGTGTTCAGAGCAAACCTGGAAAAATCACCCCCTTCAGGCCCAAGGCAGCAAATATTTGACATCCGGTTTGATTCCACTGAAACATTTATATAGTGTCTACTAGGTTCCAGCAACTCTTCTAGGATGTGATAAATGCGCAGACCCTGCTTTTGGTGCTGTTATAGTCCAGATGATTGAACTGAAAGCGAGTAGGTAAGTTATAAGGAGACCAGTGATGCAGACCCAATCATGGGAAGGGCGTCAGAGGTGGGGTGCCCAGGGCGGTTATGGAGCTTATTTAATTGACAGAACACTTACTGGATACTGCTACACTAGACGTTGTGCTGGAGAGCAGGGAGAAGTGAAGAGCCAAGTGTAGCGGGAGGGACCCATTCCCAGATCACGCCAGTGGAGAGAGCCGTAGTAAGAAGGGGGTGCAGGGGAGAGGCTTCCTGATCTAGACATGGGAAGGGGCAGGGTGATGGAGACTTTCCTCCAGAAGGGACACTCCTGCTGCAAGTTTTGAAAAGGAAGAAATTTAGCCCAGAAGTGAGTGTCTACGGAGGAAGATGGGAGGCTATTAACCCTACGAGGCTATTCAACGCGGTTATTCAGTAAGCACTGAAGGCTGATTTTGATTCTGGCCAGAACCCTGTGGGAACAAAAGGACACAATGGATCCCCTATCTGGAAGGAGCGCACAGCTTGGCTGGAGGGTAAACATGCAGGAGACCAACCCCTGGTGGGGTATGTGCCATGAGCCTACCCTGGCGCTTCCACAAGTGGTGGGTACAGCTGGGAGGTGACAGCAGCTTTTCAGGGGCTGTGGTTCAATGCCAGGCTGGGACTGGGCTTTGTAGGGTGGGTATGTGGGGAAGAAGAGCCTGGCAAGCAAGTGGGGGCAGCCAGTGGAGACAGGGCACAGGGGTTGGGGTCAGGGTTTGGGAGGTGAAGAGACACAGCCTATTGGTTCTTGAAATCAACTGAGAGGTCTTCTAGTCCAGCCCCAACTTCAAGAAACTGTGTGAGTGGACAGAGAAAGGGCATGTGGCTGAAAAGGGGCAGAACTGAATACACTAAACTGGTGTTTTGAGACAAGCAAGGGCAGATCCCCCAAAAGTTAAAATAAAATAGAAGGCAATTACAGTGCTCCTTCTCTACAATTTTTATATATTTTCACAATCCATCCTTTACCACATTAGCTTGTTTCTTCAAAGCTTTTGACCGTGACCTGCCAGGGCCACATCACCACATCACACCCCGTAGAGAGGGCTCCTGTGCCAGGAACTTAAGACGTGGTCTGAGTCGGCACTTCTTCACCTTTCCTGGATCAGTGTCTGCTGTGGGGCACATTCACACCTGAGGAGGTGCATTTCTGATAAGTTTCTAGATGCTGGTGCTGCTTATCTGGGGACCACCCCTTGGTTTTTTGTTTTTCTCAAATTTTATTAAATTGCCAGTTGTAGGTATTTACCCAAAGGTATTTATCAAACATGAAAACTCTGTAATATAGAAAGATCTATATTCCTGTGTCATCCACCACCAGCAGCACCATCCACCACAGCTGAGTCATGGGATCCACCTAAGTGCCCAGTGACAGGTGACTGGATGAAGAAACCACGGGACACATGCTCCTTGGAATACCACTCAGCCTTTATGAAGACGAAGCAGTGCCTGGGGGGGACCCTACAGGGACAACCACGTTCTTATGAGCACTTGACTGAATGCAGGGCAGCATGTACCCTTTTAACTTATGACCACTTACGATGCAATTTAAATGATGTGGCTTTTCAGAGGGTCTCCCTCTGACTGTGTAACTCCCCACCCCACTCAAGACAAACAGGTACTCCCTCCAAGACACGAAACAACTTGCCTCTCCACCCTGTTTTGACTCTCCTTGCAGGTGCCTCTATGTGGATGTCCTCCCTGGCCCTTCGTGGGCCAATAACAGAACCTTAACTTCCCTAGCACATGGCCCTCCTGCCTGGAGGTGCTGCCTCCAGCAGGGTTTGTGGGAGTCCTTGGCACTTTCCGGTGCTACCGATGTCACCTCCCCCCTCACTCTTGTGTGCCTTCCCTTTTCTCTATCATCCCTGCTACCCCATGGTTCCCAGCCCACCTCTTCTCACCCGAGTTACTGCAGTAGTATCCAGGCAGGTCCCTCTACCTCCTGCCAACGTCTCTCCACCCCAAGGCCATCCTAAGCTGCCTCCTCTCCGACCACCCACAGTCACAGGACAGAGCCATTGTCTTCTGGAAAATATTTCCATCTCAATGCTTTGGAGCGGAGTGTCATCCAGACCTTTCCCACACATTCTGTCTAGTAGGAAGATGAATCTCCTCCCATCTCTCTACAAAGTGGTAACTACCAGCTCAGTTTATTGGTGAGGCTTCGCCATACACGGTTTCCATTATGCCTGTCACTTCCCTGGTGTCCAGGACAGCCCTCCGTGAGGGCAAGCACCCCAACTGACTTATTCCTGCTAGATCCCAAACTGGCCAGTTGAGATGTGGAGGTCCCAAGACACTGCCTTTATGTAGCCATTGGGTGATACTCTTTGAAAATAAGTTCAACGAATTCTAACCCATCCCTCCCACCCCTGACCTGGATTGGGGAGAGAATCACACAGCCAGCCCAGTGTCGGGTGCTCTCTGTGGATGTTGGATGAATGAATAAATCAAGGGATGGTCGCACAGGTCACTGCACAGCATTGCCTTCCTGGGCTGCAGTGGTTATGCTCCAAAGCAGGGCCTGGGCAAGCCTGCCCAGGCTAAGCTGGTCTCTGAAGGCCAGCTGATGTAGAATGCTCGCTTCCCAAGAGTGCGCTGGGGAATCCTTCTCCTGGAGGGGTGTCTGTGCCAGGGGCATCTGTGCTCTGCCACAGGTGGGCTGGATTCTCCTCCACCTTGTGCCCCATGGCCACAACCAACTCCAGGTTCAGCTCTTGTCCAGTGCATATCCTGACAGGTATAAGATGGAAGTGGCAACGGTAAAGGTGGGGCAACAGAGTCTCAGTGCTGGGGTTTGCTTGGGAATGAACTTTTGCCTCCCCCATCAAAAAAGGGGAAAGACAAGAGGAGCTGTCTTGGGAGACTCTGGGGGCCATAGTTGCCACAGTATAAAATCATCCACCAAGCTCTCCCCGAAAGCAAATAGCTTTCCTTGGGTTTCGATTTACTACCATTGAAAATGTCATTCTCTGTATGGGTAATAAAAGATAATACGTTTTATGGTGGCTCCTTATGTTAAGGTTTTACAAAATCTGTTATTAAATGATCTGCGTAGAATCTAAATGAATCTTACCAAGTTCCATGGAATAGCAAGGTGGGCTTTTTATTCTTCTCTCCCCTGAATGAAGTGCACTGAGAAGGGTGGTACTTTCTGGACGTTTGCTAATCACACAGTGAAGGTGATACTTTTAAGGTCAGACTAAAAATTGTGTTCTGCTGTATAATCGGCATCACAAAGTTACATACTGGTGGAAACGTCCAGAAAATTCAATTACTGACTCTCAATGACAAAAGCACATAAGTCCACCAAGGGGTGGAGGATGTTTCTAAAATTAGGTTCTAAATGCCTGCAACTTGGAGCAATTTCAGCTTTACAACCTTTGCCTGTTGTCGGTCCTCTGCATGTTAATGGCCCCTGCCCATTAATTTCAGGCGTTTAATCAGTCTTGTATCCTCCACTTAGAAAAGCATGGTCTGAGTGGGCTACGTCAAGCCTCGTTCGCCCACCGCTTCTTAGAAATCACTTCCATTCAGATGTGATCTAATCAAACCTGCATCCAGGGTTACTCTTAATCAGTATTTTATGTGTTTCCTTACACCAAACGCATTTTTATGCAAAGCTGACTTTGGTTTGGAGTTCTATTGCCGGTAATAATTCCAGGTAGCTTTCGGAACAAAGGAGCATGCAGAGGGAGTAATGAATCAGCAAATGACACCCACCCACTCTACCCGTGGACGGGAAAGCAATTCAAGACTCTGCCTTTATGTTGTCATTGGGTTATACGCTTTGAAAATAAATTGAACTAATTCTAAATCATCCGAGGAAAAATCGCCCAAGATGGATTCCAATTATGCCACTGCTGTTGTTCCAAAAGCTAATTCATACACCAGGCAGAAAAGGCGATGAGAATCTCCTTGCCATGGGATGTTCTGGAAGATTCTCCTGTTGATTTCATGCCTGGCACGGGCACAGGGTCAGTTCTTTTGATCACCTTTCCTCAGCATGATCTGGGCGGGACCACTGAATGCCCTGGGGTCCCTGCCCTGCTCGCAGGAGGTAGTCCTTCTGCGGTCTTGGCTCCGTTGCTCATTTTGTTCCTGAAATTGTCTTGGCTCTGCTGACAGGAGCTAAGCCTATTAACACCCTTGAATGTCAGTCGAGCAAGGAACAAGAAGTCAAATGTTACGACTTAACATTTGGTCTTGCTCTTGGCTGGCTCAGCCTTGAAGACAGTGTTGATAAAGATGGGTGTTTTTTTTTTCCTGCACAAATAATAAAACCTACAAATATACCCTTGGAGGGAGCCTTTTCATTTTATTTTTTACAAATAACAATAGAGTTTTCTGCATTCCCTCCAGCTCCTCTCCAGAATTCTTTTCAAAATGGAGGGGATTGAACTCTATTGTCACTCTCAGCTGGAAGGAGTCCCAGTGCCTCAGCAACTTGCGTGCTGGGGGCTGGGGGACCTCAGCACACAGTCACGTGCCCCTGTGCCTCGTGCCTTCTCGTGGCTCTAACCTCAAGCCGACCTCTCCACCTCATCCACAAGTGCCTGACCTTTGCCAGTCCAGCAGGTTCTGCTCAGACCCATTGTCATGATAACAATCATGGCTACATCCGTTGGGCGCTTACTGTGTGCCAGAAATGGTGCTCAATGCTGAGTGAATGACCTCAGCTGATCCTCTTGATCCCTATGAGCCGGGGAGGGTGATGCTCCATTCTGCGGATAAGGATACTGTTGCCCAAGGACACGCAGCACTTACGTGGTGGGGTTGGAATTGGCACCCAAGTGCGTAGCACTCCTCACGGCTCTACTCTGGAGTCTCTTGTCAACAGCACCAGAGCCCAAGCTTCTATCAGTGGCAACCGTAAGGAGTCCCTGAGGGAATCCTTTTCTAGATTTCTGATGAGCCCTCTATTGGGTGGGTATGGGAGGAAGAGGGCTTTTTTTGGCTAGATCACCAGTCGTGGGCAGCTCTTGGAAGAATTGCTACCTTTTTCTTGGACACCCCATTTATCGCCAAGGCTTCAGTTCTATCCACCCCTATTGATTCTGACAGCTTCAGTTGCCACCTATCTGACTCCCAGACCGCACCTCTCACCACTTGCTGCATGTTGCCACCTGAGTGTTACACCAGCGATGTGAACGCAGCAGGACCCAGAGTGAACAGAGGTGCCTTCCCGACCAAGCACAGTCCTTTCCTGTCCTGCTGAATGGTGTTTCCCGCCACCAGGGCCACCAAATCGGAAACTCCTGTATCCTCTCCTCCCACCCATTCTCTTGAGAAGGAGTCATATATTATCACATCCTCACTATTCCCACTGTCCTGGTCTTTATTTGAGTCACTGTCATCTCTCACTTTGACCACTACTTCCTGAAATGAGTAGAAAACCTGGGAACAACTTGGGAAGGGCTTGTCAAGTACTGGAAGGGGAGAGGCAGCCAGGCTAGCCAGGATATGGTGTGCCAGAAGCTGTCAACATTGGCCACTGGGAAACTTCTCAGGTTGGCTTCCTAGGTGCAAAACACTGGGCCCAGAGCCGGAATCCTCAATACCCTAAGACTACACCCTACAGAAGGCCCTGGGATTATGTGGGTGGTCCATTCACAATTCCATTTTTTTTTTCACAGATGCTGCTACCTTTGCTCAGAATTCAATTCTCTAACTGAAAACCTGGCAGTGCCTCCTACCCTCAAATGCCCATCTCAGATGTCCCTTTCTGAAAGCTTTTACTGAAATCTCCAGAGTAGGGAGATTGCAGAGCCCTTTACACAGCTCCCGTGTGCATTCATCACACTGTGTCATAAGAGACCACAGATATTGGTCCCTCCCCTCATGCTGTGAGATGATGGAGGCAAGAGCCATGTTTTAATTACTTGCTTCTGTTAGCTCATGGCACAGTGAGAATAGTATGGACTTTAAAGCCAAAACAAAGAGACACATTTCAGGTCTGCTGTAACAGCTGCATGACCCAGGAGGATTCACACCCTCTGATGCCAATCTGCTGGTTCTGCAGAGGGTGCAATCTCACCTTGTTCTCCAAGACTCTTGTGAGGATGGACTGGGAGAACCACTATAATCACCCATCACAAGACCTGGTGCACAGAGAAGACTGAGCAAGTGGAAGTTACATTATGGTCAGAATCACAGCATTCATGCTCAGTATATCCTGGGCAGGTACATGAGCTTTTAAATTAAAGTAACGAAGAATGGTGGCTCCTCAAAAAAGTTATTTCTGAGGCCTGGAGTAAGTAAAATGGTAGCCCAAAAGGAGTTATGTACAAATTCTAACCCCTAGTTCCTGTGAAAGTGACCTTATTTGGAAAACAGGTCACTGAAGATCTAATTTAAGGATCTCAAGATGAACTCATTGTGGATTAATGGGGTGTGTCCTAAACTCATTGACAAGTGTTGCCTAAGAAGCAGAGAGAAGGCAATGTGAAGACAGGGGAAGAAATTGGAGTAATGCTGCCACAGCCAAGGGAGCTGGGCACCACGAGAAGCTGGAAGGAGCAAGGGAGGATCACTTTCCTTCCCTGGAGTCTTAGAGGGAGCACATCCCTATTTACACCTTGATCCTGGACTTCAGGTCTCCAGGGCTGTGAGAGAATCATCTTTTCTTGTAGTAACACCATTCATGGTCATTCTGCAGTCCTAGAAAACTAATGCTGGTTAACATATGTTACTAAAGACCATTCTGCTCAGGGAATGGAGCACGTGCCTTATACGCACAGAGTTCACGATGGATATCCAGCTTCACCGAGGTGCTTGATCTGGCATCTAGTTGGGGTCCTGGAAATTTCATTTTCAAGAGAGTGCTTCAACTTCAGGGACCTCTGTTAACTCTGAATTGGCATTGGCTGTCTACACTGTGTATGTTAGTGGTGGTTTTCCCAGGTGGTTTGGGTGAATGCAATACTACTGCCAGGCAGCTGCTGAAGTAAGCTAACATCAGCAGTGCACTATATAAAGCCCTGTCAGAAAGGCTGAGCATTGAAAATATTTCAGACTTTGTGCAAGACAGTTTAAGCTGCTGTTACATAGAACTGTTATTATTTTATCCATTTAGGCACAATACAGAACAGTAATGTCTCGAAAGTGTGTTAATAGTGTGGACAATTTCGGCTCTATTTGTGGGGAAGTGACATTTGCCAACCAGAAGAAAAGTATCACTTCTCAAGTGAAGAAGGCTTATCATCTTTACTTCAGAGATGCAAGCTTGGTGACCAAGACAAGCCTTGGGCCCGCATATATGCTGTGCTACATGTACAACACAGCTTTCGTGGTGAAATGGCAAAAGACCATCAATGACGTTTGCAGTCCCCATGGTGTGGAGAGAGCCAAGCAACCACATAAAAGACTGTTACTTCTGCTTGGTTCTTCCTCTTTCCGACGTGATAACAAAGCAAAAGTCGAGAAGAGTCTACCCAAACATTCCGTCTGCACTGAGACCAGTTCCACATGGTGAGACACTTCCTATTCCAGAGCCTCCAGCAGAATATTCTCTTGATTCATCTGATGAAGACAAGGGTGAGCTGACCTGCTCTTCTCCCATTCCATCAGCATGCCGTGATCCAGATTTTCACTGTGGTGCATCATCGACCCCACACAGACTAACACAGGAAGAACTCAATGACCTGGTTCGTGATTTGGACTTATCTGAGAACAAGGCAGAATTGCTAGGATCAAGACTCCAACAATGGAATCTTCTAGAAGAAGATGTCACAATTACTTTCCGTTGAAAGCACTACCAGCAGTTGGAGCCTTTCTTTAGAAAGGAAAGTACTCTGGTATTCTGTTCTGCTATTGAGGGCCTCATGAATGCCTTAGAAATCACTCATGACCCACAAGAATGGAGACTATTTCTGGACTCTTCGAAACTGGATCTTAAGTCTGTGCTTTTGCACAATGGAAACCATCTTCCATCTATTCCAGTAGTGCATGCTGTCTACATGAAAGAGACATATGATAACTTAAAGCAGCTACTGAATTCCATTGAGTATAACAAGTACAGCTGGCATGTCTGTGGTGATTTGAAACTAGCTGCCCTTTTAATGGGACTGCAGCAGGGATATACAAAATACGTGTGTTTCTTATGTGAGTGGGATAGCCGAGCAAGTGAATTTCACTGCTTGAGGAAGGAATGGACTAGCAGACAAAATGTAGCAGTTGGAGAGAAGAATATACAGCACCCAGCTCTGGTCAAGGCTCACAAAATCCTGCTACCACCCCTTCACATCAAACTAGGTTTGATGAAGAATTTCAGAGAGATTCCCACATGGCACGGCAGACCTCTCCTGCCACTCCTGCTGCTACCCTCAGCAGTGTATTTTGGTTGATCTGCCTGTTCTGCTCCCCACTCTGTCTCTGGTGAACCCTCTCACTGCCCCATGCCTCTGGCTTGCACCCCAGCTTGTATGCATAAATAAAAATAAATCTTTCTAAAAAATTACATATCTAATAAGCTTTCCAATACCTGCATGAAAAATTTCCTCGACTCAACGAAGCAAAGATTAAAGAGGGAGTTTTTGTGGGTCCGTTTCGAGAGCTCTTCCAAGATGACTGGTTCAACAACTTGCTGCAGGGTGATGCAAAACAAGCATGGAATGCTTTTCACCTAGTGTCTACAAACTTTCTTGGGAATGTTAGGGTAGAAAACTACAAGGAACTAGTAGAAGACATGCTGATGCAGTATCAGAAACTTGGCTGCAATATGTCTCTACAGATCCATTTCCTTCATTCCCATCTCTATTTCTTCCCTGAAAACTGTGGTATGGTTAGTGATGAACAGGGCGAACGTTTTCATCAAGATATCGCATCAATGGAACAAAGATACCAGGGAAAATGGTCCACTACAATGCTGGCTGACTACTGCTGGACACTCCCCAGAGATGCTCCTGAACAGCTGCACAAGAGACAATTGAAGAAATCTAAGAAGTAGTCTATGACTTGAGTTTTTACAGGTATTAACCACAGGAGCGTTACTATTGGCATGCATTTTGTGATGTAAACATCAATTTATTGCAGATTACAAAAAAAAACTAGAGCCAAAATTAGTATTTGACTATCATATTTGTGTTGAGCATGTACAAATTGATAGGAAATGACTAATTTTATTTCAGTAACATGACTTTTGTAAAAATTTGTTGACCAGGTTATAGGGACATATAGGGATATTGAGCTAGCTGGCTGGCTGGCTATCTCTCTCTCTCTCTCTAAACTCTCATTATACATATGTAAATATACATATATTTGTAGAGATTGCTATATTTACTTATCTATAGATATACCTATCTCTGTCTACCTATCACATGTTATCAATGGTTAGCTCAGTATGACGAAATTACAGAAAAAGGTTCTTCTTTTTCTCTATTTTGGTTTATCTATATTTATTATTTTTGCCTTGTAGAGAAATGTATGGTTTGGGTTCACCAGAGACAGAGTGGGGAGCAGTAAAGGCAGATCAACCGAAATACACTGCTGAGGGTAGCAGCGGGCAAGGCAGGTGAGGTCTGCTGTGTCATATGGGAATCTCCCCGGCCGGGCATCGAACTTGCGCCACAGCTGCCAACAGCTCCACAGCACTGCGCTTAAACCGTTGTGCCATCAGGGAGGCCCATAGATATATAATTTTAAAACACTGTTTTGGTTTCTTCTAAATTATATTATGGACCTGATAGAGAAAAATATCCTAAACCAAGGGTAGGAAGACCCAGAAAGCATCTGTATAGAGCAAGGCAGACATCTTCCTGTGGATGGAGACTGACCAAGCCCACAGCGCTGCTGGTGTCTCTGTGGAGCCAGCAGCCCAAACTCGAAACTCACTGCTCAGCTTTCACTCACATCCCAGCAAGCCTGTTATCAATGACCAGTCTTCAGGTAAGGCACCTGAGGCTCAGAGAGCATTTGTTCATTCATTCCATAAACATTCTCTGGGGTCAGTTGAGAGTCCGGTGCTTATTTAGGGGGTGGGAACAGAGTCAAATACAGAAATACTCTCTTCATGAAGCTCACCTTCCAGATGAGGTCATAAATTGTAAACAAGACCAACAGAGATGAAGGCCACTGGAAAATTAAAAAAGAACGTGGGTAGAGTTTTGGGGGTGAGGATGGAGGCTCAGTTTTAAATAAGTTGACCTGAGAGAGTCACATCTTCTTAAAGCCATGAAGGGACTAGAAAGTGCCAAATAGACATCCTGGGAAAGAGCCATCCGGGCAGAGAACTAGCAAGTGCAAAGGTACTGTGATTGAGCATATGGGATGGTTATTTAAGTGTGAAATGTTTAAAAAACACTGAAGATAATTCTTGAGGACTGATTCTTGCTATGGGTATTCCAGGCAGTGAGTACCTACTTAAAACAGGAGAAAATACTGAAGATGTACTTTTGGATAAATCTCTCAACTGTAAGCTTTACGAGGACAAAGACCACATCTGCCTTCCAAATGTTCCACATTCATTTGTTGGCTGAATGAACAAATGTAATTGGGATATTTGTATGAGAAAAGATGTTCATCATTCCAAAGAATATAAAAAGCATGTTTCCTTCAATGCCAGCTGAAATACAATCTGCCCAAATTTCATTATAGATATAAAATCAAAGGCTGGGATTTAAAAACAGAAAAGTATTTCAAAAATAAACAGAATAAATGGTACCATCTATGGGGAATGCACTTTTCTTCCTTTCATCAATATTGACTCCCACAGAGATTTGTTATCTAACAGGGATGCTAAGTGTTCATACTTAGCCCAAGCAACCAGCGCAAACATTTGGCAGTCCTCAAGCTTATTATTGTCAACTCAAGGATCATGGAACTTTTAATAAGAAGGCAGAGGAGAAATGGTAAAATAATGAAATGGACAGAAAGGGAAACCAGGAGATGCATTGATCTTAAATGGAGAATCTTCCGGACCCAATTGAATCAATTACCAAGTTGATCAATTCTGCCTCCTTAAGTTGTTCTCTCCTTTCCACTCTCATTACTTCTTCTTTAGGTCAGGGCACAAAAATAGGCTTTGTAGTCTTCCTGAGTTCCACTTCCCCATTGCAAGTACATTTTCAGGAACATTATCTTCCTAACACTAGACCTGATCACTCTGCTTCTCTGCTCTGAACCCTTTGTGACTCCCTATCATGTTACCAGGATCCTGTATACATTCTCTGGGGGGCAGAAAAGGCCCTTGGAAATGTGCTGCTGTCTGCTTGCACTTTCTCACCTCCCCTCACTCACAACTTTCCAGCAGTACATCACCACTGGACATGAGTTCTCAAGCAGGCCAGGCGCTCTCCACCTCTGTGCCTTCACCAGCACTGTTCCCTTTGCTGGGACAGCCTCCATCCACGTGTCTCCCAGGCAAGCACCTGTGTTTTCAAGTTTCAGTCCCCCCTGATTCTGCCACTTTGGAGAGTCCACTTTTCCATATCTGTGCCTGGTTTAATGTGTACCTGGCTCCCTGCTGGCCTCTGGGGTTCTCAGGGGCTGTGACTCTATTGATATCTCTGCTGTTCCTGGACAATGCAGCTGCCTGACATATCGTTCTGATTGGAAGAACGGTGGAGTGTGGAGAGGGCTGGGAGGGTTCTCTGTTGGTGATTCACTGTCATCTCCTAGTCCAGCCAGGATCCCCCCTCTGGCTGAGGCCATAATTACGTGCTGCGATGACACTGGAGTGGGCTTTGCAATCAGACAGCATATGTCTCTGCTTCAGCTCTTACTCCTTGTGTGGACTTTGACAAACTACTGAACTTTATTCTGCTAGTACCTCCTCTGAGACTATTGCCACCTACTTTGAAAGGCTGTCTTATGGGCTAAACACGATACCTGCAAAATGCTTAGCACAGCACATAATGAATGCTGACTCCATTTATGAAAAGCATTAGGAGATTGGCTCCACCTCCTGTTAACTGAATATACCGAGTGGGGCCGGGTTCACAACAGTCTGTCGCTCGTTACCCAGGAGGAATGAGCACCCACCGCGCGGTACTGAGAGAACGAAACGGACAGATCCCAGCCCACATCCGATAGGGAGCCTCTGCCGAGCGCTCACGGCGACTGGTACCACAGTCGGTCTTCTCTTATGGGACCAGTGGTCACTCTGAACTGTGCTGTGTATTCCCAAATCTCTAAGCTGCCCAGGTCAGGTCTTCTCACGGCCACACACCTTCCACCTACTACTAGACTGGACAGCAGAGAGTAGATGCTCATTAAACACCATGGAGCCAGTGCCTGAGCAAACCTCTCCTCTCCACCTCCGCTTCCTTCTCTACCTGCCTGTCCTCGAGGGCTGAGCACGAGCTTCCCTGCTCCGGCAAGCCCACTCTCCTTGCAGAGGACACTGTCTGCTTTGGAACACCCATGCCATGTGTGTCTCTTACATGTGTCTGTTTCCCTGCTAGCTGGGACCTTCCATGGTTATTTAAATTTCCATCAGCCCCAGTGATGTGGCCCCTCCATAGAGCTCTCTATCTACCACTGCGCACTGCTGGACTGAACCCTGAACCTGAAGTCCCAGCACATTTTGTTACCTAGGGCAAGGCCCCGAGGCTATGAGAAATTGATAATTTTACAGGGACTCGGCAAGTCCGAAAAATGGCTGGACATTCCTTCCTACCCAGGGACGGCTGGCTACAGTATTCTCACAGATGTGCCATTTAAATATCCTCATAAACTCAGAGGGAAAGAAAATCTCAACTCCATTGAGCATGCCTCTTTGCAGCATTGAAGATTGCTGCTGTTTAAGCCAGAGGCACCCACATTAAAAATAAATGCTTAGTGGGAGAATATTTAATGACATGGAAAATGTTTCTATTACATTGTTGAGAGGAAAAATCAGGTTACCAAATTGTATGAACACTGAGGTCCCATTTTTGTAAAAAAATGTATTTACATCCACACTACTTCTAATAGAGCAGGAGAATTATATACGGCAAGATATTAACAGCAATTATCTCTGAATGGTGGGGTTATGTGATTTTTATTCCATCCTTGTGCCCTTTTCTGATTCCTTTCTCTAGACATGATTTATTTAGTGGGCAAAAAAGAGTAGGTTCTATGGGCAGCACTCAGGTGTGAGAGGTGAGGTATGTGGACGTGTGGAGGCGATTTTGATGGGGAAGTCCCACTAGGCATGTGGTTCTGGATGTGGCCTCCTCGTGCCCATGGGCCCAGTGCCAGCCTGGGAGTGCGGAGACTCAGGCTTTGCTTGAGAGCACATAACCATTTCCTTGAACGGAGATGTGATGGCCATCAGTCATTCCAACAGGGACATGTGTGAGGACTTCACGCTATCCTAGACAGAACGTGCTAAATAAAGAACACACGCCTCTCGTTGGCTCTCTAAATGTCAGCATGCAGGCCTGCACATTTATATCTCAGCACACACAGACTCCTCTGGAGAGCAGCGTGACAGCTGACTGGGGTGCCAAGCAAGAATTCTGCTAAATGTTAATTGGCACAGAGGCATGACATGAGGGTCCTTAAAAGTCTATGCTGGGAAACGTTGTCTTGTCCGTCTCCCTTCTTGCTTCCTTTAGCTTCCCATAAACCACAAAGAGGACCTGGTCAGTGAGCCCAGGATTGTTTAACACTTTGTGTGCCGGTGCCCTTTAAATTTACCGGCCCTTGGGGCCGGCCATTTTCTGTGCCACCGCATGAATGGTATAAGCATTCAATAAAACACACACAACTCCTGAACTACTGGATATTAAAAAAAACTGTAATATCTCTCATAAAACACCTTACACTTTCACCAAAACAATGTGTAAAGCTTCTAGACTGAGTACGATCAAAGAAATAGCTCCTAATAGTTCCAAATAAATCCACCGTGGTGTGAAAAACCGGAGACTAGATGAACAAGTATTAATACGTGAGCGCCCACTGATACTGGTGACAAAAACACGTACTAGTACGTGAGTGGACCACAAAGTGTTAACTCTTTCCTGCTCTCAGCCTTTCGCCATGCATGTGACATTCTGTGGCTGTGACTGCAGACGTTCAGGGTTTAGATGGAAATGAAGGCCCACAGTCAGTCAGCAGGCCGGTCCCAGGCCCCCAGGCAGTCAGAGAAATAAACACTCATGGCCAAGTATGGGAGCACTTGATTGTTTTGTCTACTTGTGCCTTGTTAACATGTACTACTGTACCAGTCAGTCACTAAGCTGCAGAGAAGGTGAAAGACAAGTACAGCCTGGAGAGAATATTTGCAAATCATACATCTGATAAGAGTCTACTCTATATATTGGGGAGAGAGTTGAGGAGAGCGGGAAAGTGTAGTTGAGAATATCTAGAATCACAGGAAGTAAGCACAATCTCCCACAAGCAGACCAAGACACCAAGGACAGAAGAGCAGCAGGAACTCATGTGTGTGTGGCTGGGAAGTGGGGAGGTCAAGGTTTGTGCTTCTGTCTAGTACAGAGCAGCCATCACTGACTGACTTGGTTTAGACTGTGGGGTTGGTTTGTTGACCTGGGGTCACAGCTGCTTTTTCCTTCTAGTGTTTCTGAGGACAGGCTCCCACGGGATTAATGCCACTTAGGGCTTGTGGATCCTTCTGTCAATAACGAGGCCAAACTTGAGGCTTCAGACTTCGGATGCAGCTCATGCTCAGGAGGGTGGCTGCTAAGCTCAGAGCTGGGTGCTCTCTGACCCATGGGGGGTGCGCACCAAGGGGAAGGGTAATGGCCACAAGTACAACATCTCCATGGTGACAGCATCTGCTGCCTTTCCTGAGAATCTTCACTGAGCCAGCACCCGTGGCCCTCGTCTGGATGTTGACGATGACTGCAGCATCTCTAGCAGCACTGCACTCCTTCCCCATGGGAAAGTTAAGGGCATGGGCTGGAGGGAGTGTGCTGGGAAAGCTAGGGTTTGGGCCTACTCTTGCACCCGGAGACTGGGAAGGTGGTGTCTGGAGGTCCCTATCTCTCCATTAAACCCAGGAGACCCAGTTCACCCACTCTGGGGCCAGATGGTACAGGCTTCCCTGCCGCAGGACTCAGCACTGAGAACTGCCCAGACAGAGGGCTGCTCTGCAGTCAGCACGTGTATGTCTGGCTTGTGATAGGTCTTCCATAAATGTTCATCAAGCACAGGAGGGAGCTTAGTCGACAAGGGCTACAGTAATTAAACACACTTGGTCTCTTTGTAAAGCTTCTGCTGCGTGATAAGAATTCCCCATGACAAAAAATACAGCCTCATTTACAAACCCCAGAATTCCTTCTGCTTTTTTCACTTTTTTTTTATAGTTTAAGGGATGTTATATTTCTATTAAGATGCCAAATCAAATGAAATGTGCCCACCACACCCCACACTCCAGGCCCTCTCTGGATAGAGTATGAGGTTGCATCCATTCTCAAAGGGCGAGAAAGCTATAATTGATTAATGATGCCTGTCACAGGGCAGGAAGGGGTGGGAAGAGCACGAGCATCTCAATGGCGGGCTTCCCCTCCAGTCCACCGTGAGTTCCTTACCTGCTACAATTTCAATGGTCATCTCCACACTGACAGAGGGTGGCCTGGTCCTCATGCTAAAGTGGTGCAAGTCCCAACCCACTAAATTCTGACCAGGCTGAACTAAGCCATACCCGCGGGACTAAATCCAAGGGATTTGGGAAATAAGTATGTTGGAAACAAACAAACAAACAAACAAACAAACAAACAAACAAACAAACAAACAAACAAACAAACAAACTTAGGAAATAAATGTGTTGGCTCCAGTTCATTGGCTGGAAACCTTGTAATCAACTACTAGACATACTACAACCTTCTCTCTACCTCTCCAAATTTAATGATTCAAGGTCCTTTCAGTGCCTAAATCTTTTTTATTCTTTAAATTCCTCAGTAGCTCAGCAATGTGTCACTGCATTGTGCAGTCATAAAAATAATATTAATGTTACGTGGTGCGAGACGGCGCTCGTACTACATTCTGTGGATGAAAAATATTGTGTATGTCAACATGTTCAAGGCCTAAAAAGTGAGCGCCATCATTCAGCCTGCAGTATCTGTGAGCACTGAATACATTTCAATTCTTTATGTGTGAGACTTAATGAGTTTGGATTCTTTGCCTCATTGGTCATAGTGCTAGGGAATAAAACAAGGAAAAAACGCATGACTTTCCTACATTTAAATTTAAATGCATCAAATCCTTAAAATAAACTAAACAAAAATGATTACTGAAATTTACAGGAGAAGTGATGTATGATTTTGGGTTAGTTACAAATTCTTCCAAATCAGGAATGTCAGTTTTGGCTATGATATGTCTTCACTAGCTTTTCCTCTGCCTGTGGCCCGAAGAAGGCAGGATCAACACATATTAACTGGTGAGCGAAGACTGGAATACACAGTTCAAGAGAATGGGGAGGTACTGAGGTTCTCCAAGTGCCCGGCTCTGTGGGTAGCAGTGGAGACTTAAGAGATAAATCAGACTGTCTCCATCCTGGGAGGTGAGATGGTTCAGGAAGGCTAGTTGGGGAGGAATGAAAGGAAATTTTAGTAAATGGAATAAAAAAAGTCCCAGTTATCAATTATAGTAATGGTCATGAAGATGGATGACATTTATGATCACTGAGGCTGTGCTGGGCTTTGGGAGTTCCCTGGACGCTGTCTCATTTGACCCTTGCTACATCCTGTGACCATCATATCCCCATTTTCACATAAGAAAACTGAGGCTCAGAAATGTCATGTGATATCTCCAAGTTATTCCAGAAGGACGAGAAGGTCACGCTCTTCACCCAGATGAGGCTCTGTGGCCAGCGTGCGTGTTTGCCGTGATGAGCGAGGGGGCAGGGTGGTAGCATGATGGGCATTTTGCCCAGCTGAGGCTCCCGGGTCAACAGAGTTGAGACCAATCACAGAATCAGGAGGCGAAGGAAAATCGGGTTTGGCGGACAAGAGAGGGGCTAAATTAAGAATGAATTAAAAGTGAGGAGAAAGAAGGAAGAAAACATTATCCACTCCTCCTCTACAGCAAAGTGTCTGAGCTGGACACCAGGGGAGACGCCAGCATCAGGGTAGGGAGAGTCAGTGTTTGTAGATGTTGGTGGGGTAGAGGCGTCTGTTCACCGTTACTTTAAAACTCTAACTTGGGGTCGGCCATCTACTGTCAAGTACATTCTTTTACATCGGCTTAAATTTAGATTATAGTAAAATTCAATGTAGAGATCACGGAGGTAATCAATATCTAATGCTTTAAGGGTCAGAATTAAAGGAACAAGAGACAAACTTGGACCCACGCCAAGCTGAGGGAATGAGGAGGAGGCAGCGGACCCTCCCCAGGGCGTGGTGGTCAGTGCCTCTCGTCGACGAACAGTTCGCTGTCCCTCCACGACTGAATCTGTATGGGCTGCTAGGGAGCGATAATTTTCTGTTTTTTAATTCCCTTGAAGGCAGCACATTTACGTCGATTTCTTGGTAGCAAAATGATATAGAAAATCCATATGGAGCGAAGTGGGTGATGATTTCCTTTGGGAATTACTTCCAAACATTTTGGTAATTACACCGTGTAAAAGGCTATTATGCTGTCTGTGGAAATACGTCTGTGTTAACTGGATCTGTTGGGTTTTCTTTGGTAGCTGTTGTTTCCCTGTGCTGGCGAGGATGTGTTCCAACATCCAGCGTGGGTTGCCAGCCCCTGGGTTGGGGCCAGATGGTTATAAAAAAAATGACAAAGGGAAAGTTCTGGTATTCTAGGGTGGATTTTGTCTCCCCTGCTGGCTCTCCAGACACTGTTTCTGGTTATCTCACGATGTTGTCTTCATTTCTCCTTGCGGCAGCCACATGGGAAGGGCAGGCCTGCCTCTTCCCAGACCACGAGGGCAGGGGTCTGACAGCCTTGGCTTTCCCCCACCAGCTGGCATGGCCCTGGGATGCAGTTAGCACTCAGGAAGTGTCTGCTGAGGTGGTGGATTAGGATATCACGGCTCAGGGGCGACACAGAGATACATAGGGGAGCCCTGACAATGCAGAGGAGAAGGTGGGCAATTAGGGTGTTGGGAGAGAAAAGATTTCCTGGGTTTGCCTGCCACCTCTCTAGATGGCCTGTGGTCACAGAGGGAAGTGGAGACCCTGGTATCCACGATGCAGGACCTGTGAGTTTGACCCCTGCACCCCCAGTTTCCTGGAACTTCTTCCCACACACTGGTATATTTGTTTAAAAAATCCCAGGCTACCAGAACCAGGGACGCGAGTCTTCGAGAGGAAGTGGATTATCAGTTTAAAATCACTGGCTACTACAGCAAGGCCTCACACAGGTCAGACAACTGGGCATCTCTGAGCACATCCTGAGACAACATGGACAAAGCACAGGACTTGCTCTCTAGGGAGAAAGGTGATTAGGAATCTGGGGGTGAGAGTCCTTTGAAACTGATGAAACTGGGGATTGGACTGCTAAAAAAAGTAGGACAAAAGTGTTTTCTGAACATATTACTTCATCCATTCAAATACCTTGCTCATCAGTTCTACAGAAACAACAGCATCAAGTCCACAGCCCACCACCCCCTGCAACTTGCCTGAAGTGGGTCCTTGGGGACGGAGGCCACACGGATTCATCAGATGGCCCTGAGGGAACTGGCTTCCAGACCAGGTGGTGTCTGGTGTCGTGGTGGGCCGTGCGCCTCTACCTGCACCGGGCAGTGAAGGCTTGCCAGGGCATGCTCGCTAGGTCTGAAAGGGTACCTCAGAGTTCCTCAGGTAGACGGAGAGGAAACAGAGGCTGAGGGACAGCATGTGCCAAGGACAGAGGACAGGCAAGGGTCTGGTGTTGTATGTATGTTACATGTGCCAGAATCTAAAATCTGCAGATCAGGAGATAGGAGCGGAGGCTGGAAGAGTGGTGTGGAACCAGGTTAGGAAGAACTTGGAGTTGAGGCACTAGGCAAAATGGAGCCCTCAGATTTTTAAGTGGATGAGGATGTTTTAGAAAAGGAGAGTGTTCTGGAGGTGGGCAGAGGTGGCTCTGGGAGGGAGGCAGGTAGGAGACTCAGTGGTCCAGGTGAGAGAAATGAGGGGCAAGGAGAGGACAGCAGTCCCCGGGAGCAGTGCCCCGTGTGCCCTGCATGCCCATGAGAGTGGTTGTGAGGATGGACAGGGTGTGAGGGAGGAGAAGGGCCAGGAGGACGCTCTCTAACTGCCTGATACAGACCATCTCCCACAGTCTGACCAGCCAACGTCAGTGGCGCCCTTCCTTCCCTGGTGCCTTCCTGGTCCCTGCCTTGTGTTAGCCTGGAGGTACTCTGCTTTTCCTGTCGGTGCCCTTACTTGAGCCCAAGCCCCTGCCCCAGCCAGGAGTCAGGCAGATTTGCTTCCATTGGGTGAATCACCACCACCCTCTAAAACAACAATAAGGCCAAAGCACATCGAATCATATCAACTCAGCTGAGAATAGGAGGGGAGATTCATTGATAACTGCGCAATCTGGGAGGACATTCATTATGCTCGGACACCTCAGAAATGAACTGCGGACAAGTAATCACTGGATTTGGAAATGCCACACGAGACCAGGACGAGGGATCGGAATTTGGTCCTGTCTGCGCCTCCTAGGAGATAAGGGGCTTTTCTCTTTCCCACTCTCCAGTTCACCTTTACAAGGAAATTAATATTTTTAAAGGCCAAACGCATGGCTTCATTTTTCATCTTGACAGCTTCTGAAATGCAGATAGATTTTGCATCAGGTCGGCTTTTTCCCTTTTGTTTTGTGGTGAGTTTCATTTCGTTCCACCAGCACCTGCGTTCCTTTGAAATGAGTGTGTGAGAGGGGATTCAATTAAAACGTGAATCCGCGCTATGTAACTGGACCGTCGAGCCTGTTTCCTGTCTGCGAGCTGGGCTTGCTGGTGAGGAGACCGGCGTTCAACTGGCGGTCCTCTGGGGCGAGGGAGCCTCTGGGCAGACTGCGCAGGTTTGTGGCTGTCATTGCAACTGGAGGCAGCGGAATTTACAGAACGAGAACTTCCATCTGGGCGTTTTCCTTTTTCCTTGTTTTTAGATTTAAATAAGTACCTCTTTCTGCCTTAGTATTTTTCAAATGGACTATCTCTGTCATTTACTAGCCAAGCTTCCGGTGAATGGCTCTTCCTGTGCCTCGGTTTCCCCATCTGCACTTGCATGTTCAGACGTTTCCTAGTAAACAGACACGCTCTGGATTATGGGGATGATCCTTATTCTCTGGTTTTGTGCTTCATGCCTTAATAAAGGCCCCTCGCAATATGCCAAGTCCTGGGAATAAAAAGCTAAATTGATGAGGCATTTTCTTCAGTGGACTCACAAGCTACTAGAGCAGGGGGGAGTAAATCAAAGATTCTAGAGACCATGGTGCTGAGGGCTGGGATTAGGATGGACTGGGCTTCAGGAAAGCACAGAAAAGGGCATCCTTGCCAGCCAAGGAAGTCTGGGATCTTCTGCAGTGAGTGGGGCTGAATCTGAGTTTTGAAGGACAAGCAGGGGTTATCTGGAAGGTAAGTGGGGTGCTATAGGAGATTCCAGGTGAAGGTGGGACAGAAGTCCAGAGCCTATACTTGCAAGACACATAGGGAACAAGAGGGGCTGTATCCTGTCGGGATGGAAGGGCTGTGGGAAGTGGAAGAGGAGAGGTGAGAGGAGAGGGCAGGGGCATCATAAGATGCAAGGTAAGGGCATGGGGGGTCGTGGGTTTGGGGGTCTCTCCTCTCCTCTAGAATTATGCTTCTTGAGGTGACAAGCAAGGAACACAGGCAGATGAGAAATGATGAAATAGATTATTAATATCTGAGCAGGCAATTGATAACTCTGCAGGCAGAGTGCTAGTATCAAAAATGGAAGACCAGGGCTTCATCCTGTCTTGGTCCTGCCTGCTCAGATAGGACTACGCAGGCAGAGCCCTCCCTGCAGGGATGCGCTCAGGTCCCAGAGCAGGAGTTACAAAAGGGATGCTGCACCTGGAGAGGAGTGAGGGGAAGAATGAGGACTGGACTACTGCCTTTGAGGTGCAAAGATCATTCCTGATAGTAAACATGGCTCATTTTGCAACTCACTCGCCTATGAGAACAATGGGCAAGATTTTCAAAGATTGGGGGTGAGGGAGGTAGGCAGAAGTTCCCATCCCAGCAGGCCATCCCTGCCCCATGTAGGAAAGAGGGCAGAGACTCCATGTTCATGGGGGTACATGTGGAAGAAAGGGGAAATTGTCTCCCTCTCTCCCTTCCTGACAAAGGGGAGAGGGATATAGGAAGCAGTGTCTGCATTTCTCTCCCCTCCAAATAGAGGGGTAGATCTTTGGACATCTGGCTTTTTCTTCAGAAATAGAAATGGCACAGTGGTACTATCTGGAATACAGGGAGATGCCTTTTATTACATTTGAACATGTAGAAACTCCCAGAGTTCACACCAACAGAAGGACAGATTCAGTTCTCCAGCCCTACAAAGCTTCTCACACATAAAACTCAGCCAAGGCCCAGTGTCAAACAACATGCTTCAGATATACTATAAAAGCTACTGAATGAGAACTGGGTGCTGAAAGAAGAAAATCAGCCAAGCTACATGGAAAAGAAAAGTGATACTCCAGAGAGGAATAAATCAGCTAAAAGTAGGGGAGAGAATGCCCAGAGGTTTCATGCAGCTGGAAAAAGTGTAAGAAAGAAGAAAATCCATCACCTTTACCCACCACATAAAGATTCCATTTCTCAGACGTCTCACTAGCCCGTCCTTCCTCTCAGGGAGGTCCCGAGTCCTCATGTAAGCAGAGAACAGGAAATGAATTAAACATCACCAAGTGTCCTCAAGGAGTGGAATCATTTGTGATAAAGAAGCACTCCTGGGGGGAAAGGGGGCTTGGTAATCAGTTCTCCAGAAAAATTCTATAAGGAAGGAAAAATGACGAGGAATGGGAAGCCCAGAGAGGGATCAGAGGTCAGGGGTGTGAGGCTGAAAGAGCAGGGTGGACTCGCACGTGCCGTGGGCTTGGGGACTCCCGAGGATTATGCCAGCAGGAGTCTGGAGTCAGGTTACTTTAATGAGGTCAAGTTTAGCCAGACACTGAGAAGTAAGTTTTGTGCCAGGTCTGTGCTTCTCTAGAGGTCACTGGTCTGAGAAGAGTCCCTGGGAGAAGGGTGTTGCTGGACTGCAAACGGTCAAGAATAGCGAGACACCTGACAGGTTCAGGGCAAGGGAGCAATGTCAGCAGAGACTCAGAAGTAATAGAAAGAAACAAGAGATTCCCTCTGCCCATGCTAGTAGGTGGCCCTGTTGGGTATTCCGTCTACCTGTGAGCCTGGAACGGAGAGTCACTGCATTTACACTGGGACTCCCGGAGAGCTGTGCTGTGCTGGACATGATGGCCATGGCGTCAGCAGGGGAAGGGCTGTCCCCCAATCCCTTACTAGTCCCTTTGCACATTGACCTAGAGTCCCCCAAACAATATTGTCACCGCTTTGCTGCTCAAATTAAGACTCAGTCCAAATGCCACCTTTCTTAGAAACCCTCCCTCACCTCTGAGTACCCCTCATTTGGAGGTTTACCAATGCTTTGTCGTAATGGCACTTACTCTAGATCCACAATTACTTATTTACCCGCCTTTTTTCCCCACGAGGTTTTGAACTCATTGAGATCACAGACTGGGTCCAAGTTTGCACCCCAGGTGCCTGGTACATGGCAGACACTTGACAAATAACAACATTAGTAATAGTCGTAACCATCATACACTGAACATATACATATACCAGGCATGTGCTAATCATTTAACATACTTGATCTCATTTAACCTCATAACTTCCCTGGGAGAAAGGCTCTACACCCCCATTTTATAGAACAGGAAATCAACAGTTGTATAGGCAGGATTAGAAGGGGCTGAGATTCAGATCTCAATCTCAGATTTCATGTTCACATTCACAGTCATTTCACTGAACAAGTAAACTGACCTATCTCTTCTGGATGCTTGTGGTGTCAAGTGACCCAGACAGGTGGGGTGGGTCACTCCTGGTGGAGGTAGAGGGAGACAGAAAAAAGGGCAGGAGGCTTTAGCTTGAGTCCCAGTGGATTTGATTTCTTCTGCACAGTCTTACTGTTCAGGATATGTGTGGCTTCCTAAAAGTGTTCTTTTCTAGAGGAAACCTACAATCATTCAAAAGGATTCATAGAATGACACTATGATTCCCATCAATCTGTGTGATTCAAGCACATTAATTACCAAGAGAGATGGGATAACTGTCACTTCCCTCCCTCTCCCCAGAAGACTTCAGTTTAACCAGTGGGTAGGTTTGACAGCAAAAAGCGAACATTTAAAATCTGATGAATACATTTGCTCAGAGTCACATTTTCTCTTTGAATACCACTTTAGAGTCAGTCTTTTTTCCAGGATAGAAAAATATTGCTTCCAAAAGTTTTTTTTTTTAAATCAAATTGAGTTTGAGGTGAGTAAATATATTGTCCACCCCAGAATTCCACTCCACCCCTGTTCTATGACTCCTTACCTCCCCCCAACAAATAACCATCACCTCAAACTAGTAATAGGGCACAGTCATAATTTGACAATGCTTGCCAACATGACTGAGACCTGTTGGGTGACTTGGCTCTTACGGAAAAGAAGCAACCATTGCAGTCTCCCTCTCCTTTTCTGAAAATCCATCAACCGTTTCTGGAACATGGCAACAAGAAGCTGACAGTTCTTCATCCATGCATCACTCATCTACTCACTCTGCACCCCCGATCATGAACAGGACCCTAAAAGTCAGCGAATTCAATGCTGCTCCTAGTACAGAAGGGGAGGAAACACCCAAAGAGGTGGGGCTTGACCCTTGGGTCCTTTTTCCTTTTGGCTGTCCCACAGCCTAACAAGAAGTGCAGTCTGCAGGGCCACGCATGCTTCTGGCTGTGTTTCAGACCCCGCTGGCTGTGTTTGGTATTAGTTCTGTGGCATAGCACAAATGTGATTTATTTCTTAACATTCTCATCCCTTCAAGTTAGGTTTGCTCTAACATCTTCTTTTTTTTTTTAAAGATTTATTTATTTATACATACAAGCTGGGGTACAGGCCAGAGGCATGGGGCGGTGAGAGGGCTCACCAGAGACAGAGTGGGGAGCAGAACAGGCAGATAAGAAATACACTGCTGAGGGGAGCAGCGGGCGAGGCAGGAGAGGTCTGCCGCACCATGTGGGATTCTCCCCTGCTGGGCGTCGAACTTGCAAACTTGCATCGCGAGCTGTCGACAGCTCCACAGCGCAGAGCTCAACCGCTGCGCCACCAGGGAGGCCCTGCTCTAACATCTTCTATCCAAGTTGCACAGGGTCTGTGTGGGTGTTAGCACATAGACCACAGAGAAAACTCTTTACCTAGCCTACGTTTGATGAAGCGTCATTAAGAGAAAAGGACTATTCAACCAAGATCCATTTTATCCAAAGTCTTACATATACATATTTATACATATTTTCATGGTTTCTTATGCAATTTTACATGTGAATATCTGTTTTTCATGAAATAGGCCAACAAAAATTAAACATCTAATATTACAGTTTTCCTGAGCCCAATTAAGATAATTGCTTCTTATCTATTCTGCATTACATAAGAAAAGAACTTGGTCTTGTTTGCTTTTTGTGTGTGTATGTGCTAGTTTTTCCTCTTTTGGGTTACTACAGCTAAACTCCCCGGAAATGTAAAGATGGAATGTCCGGAATGTCCTTCCTCCCTGGAAAGGATCCTGATGCCCCTTCTAGTCCAGTCAAGAATTTGGATGCCTTCGCTGGGTTAGAAGATGCTAATTCTCAACTATCTTTTCAGCATCTAGAATTTCAGTCATGAGGGCCCCTGCATGAAACAAGACTAGGTCCTAATTCAGAACCTGGTTGTGGTTCTGAATGCAGAGTTTTGCATTCATCTGAGAGCAAGACTATAGAAGGCACTTGGAAGCTGCTGTGAGTTCTCCAGGGCCCCGACTACATTCTCTGGGCTTGGACTTTCCAGAATTCTACCCTGGGATCCTGGCTTTGCAGCACTACAAGTCTTCTGGATTCTAGTTTGACCTACCTGCATTATTATTATTATTCATCTCTCACCCTTTGGATATCTGAACTCCCATCTCAGTTTGGTGCTCTGCCTTCAAACAATTTAGACAGAAGCTGAGCAATGATCTCTTTTTAAGAACTGCAAGAGAAGAATGCCTTTGAACTGTAAGGCATTATTGCCAATGACGCCATCATGATAATTATGGGCTCCATTTATTCAGCACATACCATGCATAAATATAAAATATAACTCTATCATCTCTCAAATTTTATCATCACTTTGTATCTCAGGTACTATCACCATTTTACAAATGAGAAAATGGAGGCTCATTGGAGTTAAACAACTTTCCCTAAGATCAGAGTAGAAAATAAATGAATTTAAAGTGTGTGAAGGGCTTAGTACCTTGCCAATAGCCTAGTAAACAATAAATGCTAACTGCAGGTAAGTTTTTTTCATCCTCTGTTGCTATTGACTGCTTGGTAGCACCCCTTGTCTTTCTCTATGAATCTTTGAAGGGGTGAGGAACAAAGGTGAATGGATTTGTTCAAGGGATGAAAAGAAGAACAGTAAATTAAGAGTGGTCCATTGCTTTGGAATAACACCTTGAAAGAAGACAAAATAGACTCTAACAAGCTATAGCCGGAGTTTATAGATGATCATACTTTGTGGTTGTACCAATTGGCTACACGTGTCCTTCCCCTTCTGGGTGAATCTGCTTGACCCTCAGCTCTGTTCACCTCTGCAGGAAGTGAACTTCTCCAGCATAAATCCTTGCTGTGGGGGCATAACTTCCTGAACCAGAAAGGTTTCCCCAAAGGGAAACCAACTCATCATTTAGGTTGAGCCCATCATAGTTTCTTTTTGGAAATTTAGTTTTGAGATTTTGAAAGACTGAGTAAGTTGGTAGCAAGGCAAAAAGATGTCAACATCTTTTTGAGAGAAAACAGCAAAGTCACAATAATGGCAGAACACATAGGAGGAAGATGCAGGGACCACTGTTGTTGAGGTCCCTGGAGCCATGCCAACTTGTTCCCCCTCCTCATACCTGAGGCCAGCGGTCAACTTTTCCCTGAGGCTCAGGAATGCCAATCAATGTTTTCACTCTCTGAGTTGGTAGACCAGATTTCCATTTCTTCCAACTAATAACTCTTGCCAAAGTCTATGACTAATCCAACCAATGGATATTATGGTATGAGTGTGGAGGCCATATAACTTCTAACTTTTTAGCTTTAGCATCAGAGCTAGGAACTATGGATAAAGGCAACAGGAAAGAGTTTAGGTAGGTTAGAGCTATGACTAGAACACTGGAGTTTTACTCATTGGGGGAGGGACTTGTCTGTCTTGTTCTTGACTTTGCTCAGCACTTTATCCTGACTAGGACAGAGCAGCCATTCAATAGGTATTTTCCACATGAATAGTTGGGGAGGTGGAGGCACCCATTCAAAGGAGCTGGAGTGTAGTGGGAACTTGAATGGATGAGTTTCATGAGCTTCAAACTCTCAAATCCTGAGGGCCAATGTTTCTTACATCTCCATGGAACAGAATAGAATATGTGTCCCTCCCTCATTGGAGTAACCAGTGTGTATACTGGATTATTGTTTGTCCTGCTTTAATCTTCAGTTTTTATTTTTTTTAAGATTTATTTATTTATGCATACAAGAGCTGGGGTTTAGGCCAGAGGTGTGGGGTGGTGAAAGGATTCACCAGAGACAGAGTGGGAAGCAAAACAGGTGGATCTACTGAAATACACTGCTGAAGGGAGCAGCGTGTGAGGTAAGAGAGGTCTGCTGCACCATGTGGGAAGCTCTCTGGCTGGGGATCAAACTCGTGTTGCAATGGCTGTGGATAGTTTCATAGTGCTGAGATTTAACCCGTTATGCCACCAGGGAGGCCTCTCAAGTTTTATTTTTAAAAATAAATTCCCAGCCAGAGGATTTGGGGAGGCACAAAAACATTATGTGTCAGAAGATGCTGTGGGTTCAACTCCTTGGGTTCAAAACCCTGTTCTGTGTGACAGTAGGAAATTTTCTTAACCACTCTGGTTTTTCCAGCTGCAAAAATGGATACGATTAAGGTTCAGATCTCAGGGCTTTTCCCTTTTTAAATACAGAGGAAGTAAAATAACATATAAGGAATAGTACAGTGATAGTCATAACTCAAAATTATTATTAGCTATCATTAGCTATAGAATTGCTTCATTAGCTTTTAGGATGAACTCTTTGCATGTACCTCTCTCCTCTCTGTCTTCCTAGGTTGATGCAATGCTTCTCGTCAAAACTGCAGTGTTTAGAATGGGCACATGTCCCCTTTAGCTTCTTCTGTGAGCTCTCAGAGTGGGCTCCTGATTCCCTACAGACTCCCCCAGGATTTATGAGCTACTGACCCCACGAGGACGAAAGTGTGGGGGCCTTTGTGGTGTTGGACACTGAGCCCTCAACTCTGCGCTGTCAATACGAAGGCCCCAACGTGACTGCAGGCGCTGACTTGGGACACCAGCAGCTGCAGTGCGACCACCTATCCCCCTTTCTCACTTACCCACACAGGTAATTATTTAAAAATGGGCCTTTTCCCCAGAGCGGTTCCTCTGTGGCTCTCATGACATCATAACAAGGGCCCAAATCACTCACTATAAGTGCTAGGTGTTTCAACAAAGTTGAAATGATGCCAACTAAATTAAATCGAATAATAACACTCAGATAAAGGCAATTTGGCTTTGAAAAAATAGAAGTTTCACTAGCATTCATAAATGTTACATGCAGGCTCAGATTACTCTGACGAGATGCAGATTTAAAATATAAATTATTTAAAGTATCGGAGACCTGTGGTCCACGTTGCTGATTCTAAGGCAGTGACACATGCATTATGCATCCATTATTCATGGATTCATGCCCGTGCTACACACAGGGACAGCGCCAAAGGCACAAGCAGCCAGCAGAGAGGCTGCCATGTACAATAGGCAGTCTAGATGCTCTTAAATCCCTCTTTTTTTTTTTTTTTGCTTTTAAGCTCAGTTTTTGATGGAAATATCTTTCACAGGTATCACATGTGTCCCTGTCCCCTAAGTTGTTTAGGGTTTTAAAGGGGTCTCTTTGAAAGTGCCCATTCTCTCTGCTAGAGCAGTCAATTTTGTGACCTGTGATCGATGGCCCTTGAATATGCCAGTAGACAACATGAGTTCACTCTGAAATCTTAAGGGCTTGCAGGGGGCACGTGAAGGGCCTGCAGTCTAGTCCCCTTAGGGAGGCAGTATTGTGCCCAACCAGGACTGCTGCTGCCCTGTCTGCATCTGGAAGAAACGAGCCCTGCAGACTGGAGAGCAGTGGCAGCCACTGCTTCTTGTGATGCTGCAAATCACTGACTGTTCAGTGCCAGAAGCCCCCAGACTGAAGGCAGGGCTGATGCCACTGGTAGTGATTGCTTGGATGCTGCAGAGCATTTCCTGAGGCTCTCCATGACACCTATTTGTCACAAATACTTAAAATGAAAAGCGGAGGTGGTGAGGAAGAAGGTAAGCTCTGGATTTGAATCCTGTCTGAGCCACTGGATGGCTAGGTGATTTTGGACAGGCTGTTCGACCCCTCCGTGCTTCAAGGAGCCTGTGCATCCTGCCAGAGGCTGGCATGTACTCAGGTGATGGTGAAGGCTGTGCTGGGTTTCTTTATCTCAGGGTCTCTGTACCTTAGTATCTTAGTATCTGTTTCCTTCTCTTCCCTGTACTGGCTTTGCAGACTCCCCCTTACCATTAAAACACATGAGCAATGATTTGTAGGGCTGGCTTACTTTAAAGCCTATGGAGTCTTTATCATAACAACAAAATTAAGAATGAGACTTTATCTGACTTGATACCAGACCCAAATTGTCTCTACCTCCCTACTAATATTTAACTTGGAACAGTGCTGCTGGCAGAAATAAAATGAAAAACAGAAACTTCTGTGCTATGCCTACATAGCTTTTCTCATTAAATCTCTTTGTAATTACATTTAGAATGAATATTGGTCTGCAGGTTGAGTTACTGAGGAAGGTAGGGAACACAGTTAAAACATGCCAAGCGCTAATCTTGCATCCACAGGCCATAGTTTTGTAGGCCTCCAGGAAGCCCAGAGTTCTAAAACTAGTTTTTTCATTGAAGAGGCAAACATAAAACATTGATATAAACAGAATAGAAAATATCCTTCCAGGATATTTTACATACAGTGCTTGGAATTGCAAAATTCCAAGGGGTTAGGGTTCAGAGCTGAGAGGACACCTAACATTGGTCAACCTGCCATCTTCTGCTTAAATCTGAGAGAGTGAGAGCAATCCTGGTGGTCTGTGGAAAGGATTCACAAAGCAGATCCCTTTTCTCAAAAAGTCAGAAAGGCTTTCATGCCGCCTTGGGCTCACTGACTGGTTTTCTCCATCTATGCCAAGCCTGTATCATCGTGTTTTAACTTTCTATC
Organism: Scalopus aquaticus; assembly: GCA_004024925.1. Taxonomy (NCBI): domain Eukaryota; kingdom Metazoa; phylum Chordata; class Mammalia; order Eulipotyphla; family Talpidae; genus Scalopus; species Scalopus aquaticus. The sequence continues at coordinate 68,369 of PVIJ01008848.1, forward strand.
TGGAAATCACTCTCCTAAAAGCACACCTGATTCAGTCAGCCACGGACGCTCACATAAATCTCTGCTTTTCCAGTGAACACAGAATCAGAGAGATCAGCACTTTTAAACTTAAACTGCAGCAAAATTTGAAATCTATTTGAAAAGATGTCTTCTAAGACAGCACTTCTCAAATTTCTGCTAGTGTATGCATCACCTGAGGGGCCCTGTTAGGAGGCAGATGGTGGCTCCTCCCACCATAGGAGATCACTGCTTCGTTTCTTTGCTGCTTAGATGTTCACACTCCACTTCTACACCCGGGTTGAGAAAGATTTAGGAAGTAAGAGTCACAAACAGAAGTGGCACAATTGCATTGGCATCTAAATCTATAGTCGCCTAAAATGATCAGTTTTCCATCTCCAGGGATTTATTAGGAAACCATACAGAGATACAGGGAAGAATATCAGTATGAGGATGTCCACTGCAGAATTGTTTATAGTGACAAAAGAAAAATGAGAAAGGAAGGAAGAAAAAATATTGTCTACTATAAACTAGTGGTTAATTAGGGCATTAAGAAATCATTCTGATACCCACTGAATAGGTGAAAAGCTCATAAAAGGAAGGGAAAGAATATGAATAACTAGACAGTGATGCATGTATTGCCATTTCCATGTTATTAAAATATGCATGGTAAAGAACTAATAAGAAGGACACCCAGTTGCTAATAATAGTTTTCTTTGGATGATGGGGTTACAGAGAAGTTATTTTTATAACTTTTGCATTTCCTGTGATTTTCCCCCAATGGAACAACATTCCTTTCTTTCAATGAGGAACAGAATCTTAAATATAAGAACTGTTTTCTTTATGAATTTAAATATTCAGTTACCACTCACGGATAATTGTAACTATTTGAACATTAGGACGACTTAGAACTCACATTAGAATTTCCACTGGATACTGTAAAGTACTCAAATGAGTAACTGCAATAAATGCTCCTTCAGCAAAAATGTTCACACACAGTCATAGGTTTCAGAGAAGGAACTGGCACGTATTCCCTTCCCACCTTTTCTTTGAATATACAGTGATCACTTTGCCATGTTTCAACATTCTATCTCTCATGACAAATTCATTTAAAATGTGATTCCTCAACTGGCTAGCAAACTCAGTTGACTATTTTGGGCATAATTACAGATAATTAGACAGTTTCTTACAGTAATGTGACTTTCCACTCAATACAAAGAAAGCAATTTGCACTTCCAGTGTAAGTCTCTTTCTGTCTATATTCTGCAGTATCAACAGTCTGCATGTCCTCTATTAGTTGATGCCTGACTAGGGGCTGAGGGTGATATCTTGAGCCCTGAGCAATTAGTATGGGCTTCACATAACTCAGAGTCAAGCTGTCACTGGATTGGCTAAATTGGTGGTTTCCTTAGTCACGTGGCTTCAACCTTTCTTGGTGAGATAATGCCCATAGACACAGGCAACTGGGGCCAGTGTCCTACGTGGCACACTTGAGCCTCTCCTCTTATCCTCATTACCCTCCAAACTGTCCTTTTCTTTAGTACAAAGAGTTCCTAGGTCCAAGGAAAGGTGCCCACTTGGGTCCCATGAGTTCCCTCTTATATCACACTCTGTACACAGAATCCCATAATTCCCAGTACAGATGGAAAATGGGCAAAAAGGATCCTCAGCCCTCCTTGGACAGTTTCATATGATTTGTACCATATGAAGGGTGGCTTTCAAGTTGTTTTATTGGTGTTTCCCTGGAATAAATTTATTATCTAATCCTACCATGCATTTGTCACACATCTAACTTGTTTACAAACTCATTCATCAACCTACCCATCTAACTATTCATCTACCTATCCATCTACCTATCCATCAGTCCGTCCATCCATCCATCCATCCATTCATCCATCCATCCATCCATCCACCCATCCACCCATCCTTTTTATTTTCAACTAACATGAAGAACTATATGCCAAGAGCCATATTGACCACCGGGACACAGGAACTTTGATGAAGATTCTATGGCTGCTGGCTTGATGCTGGTCAGCAGGTCTACCAGTACACACACTGATAGTGATACTTAGAGTGATAAAACATGCAGTAAAGGAAAGAGAGGTGATTTGACTTCACCAAGGGATGTGAGGGGTCAGAAAAGGATCCCCAGATGCCATGTCTTAAAGAAAGACAGTATTTGCCAAGCAGGGGGAAAGGGTAGAAGTTCAGGCAGAACTTCTGCCTGAGCAAAGGCCAGGAACCGTGAAGATGCAGAGTGCATGTGTGGTGAGGTGAGAAACACCAACAAAGAAGCACTACATGGCGTGAGGGGAAGTAGTGAGTGGGAAGGTAGGAAGGAGGCCCAATAGCATATCTTATAGCTAAAGATCATGTGTTTGTTTCAAAGCCAGGTTGTAACATGATGAGACTGATGTTAAAAGGACTAAGGGTTACTTTCTGTTAATCCCATGTGGTCTAGGTCCTTATTTAAAGCTTTAATGTCCTTGGTTACTTTCTGCTCATGGATTGGAAGGATTAACATTATCAAAATGGCAATCCTACCAAAAGCAATTTACAGATTCAATGCTATTCCAATAAAAATCTCAATGACATTCTTCAAAGAAATAGATCGACTACTGATGAAATTCATATGGAACCACAAAAAACCTCGCATAGCTAAAGCCCTCCTAACTAAAAAGAAAGAAAACGGAGG